>SNQJ01S0090210.1:0-29437 GCA_010110895.2 Picea sitchensis | reverse complement strand
AGGACCATGCCAATCCCAGAACGAGTCAAAGGGACGTAGGAGATAAAGAATATGCAGGAAGAACTTATCACTGCGCAAACACAGAAACAAGAGTGTCGGGCTCAAATAGAGCCACTACAGGAACATGTAGCAGAAATACTTGCACGGGCAGAAGGAGCCAAAACACAGACAACATAGACCCAGACCGAACGTGCAGAATTGTTGAGCGATGAAGTGACAGTTCAGGTAGTAGACACCATCAAGGAAAAGACCACGCGGGCACTGACAAAAGAAGCAGAGCTCAAGGAAAAGTTCCAAATGATCACCAAGGAGATAGAAGAAGCTCAGAAGGACTAGGTGACTCGAGACGAGTCACATGTTAGTGTTGGGGGCCTGTTGGCACCAGGCCGAAGTGGAAAGGAGGATGATCGTGGGAAAGAAAGCGTGCAGAAACGGAAATAACAGCTGGAAGGTAACACAACAAACGCGCATGCAAGAAAGTGTGCACAAGGAAATTGACAACTGGAGGAAGAACAACACGTGTGCATGGGAGGAAGACCTAACGTTGGTAGGGTTAGGGTTTTGGTAATACATTGTAAAATGGTTGAAGAGCCTGATATATATAAATAGAGATACACGGGTATCAGAGAGAGGTTGATTCGATTTTGTATTAGTTTAGTTTTTGTAATGCTCTAGCGTAGCTATGTACGAGTTGATGCGTTATGTAATATGGTTATGGACCAATTTTGTAAGTTGTTGAGCTAGGAATAGAGGAAAGGAGGAAGATCTGAGGATTACATCGCAGGCTAAGGAGCCTGGTGCGATCTAGTTTGCCTCATACAGATCTTACCCATCAGAGGGAATTGTAAGCGCGCAGCGCTGGAGATGCAGAACTACCATAATAAAAGAGCCAAGAGCCAAATCTTTGTGGACGTAGCCCAGGAGGGGATGAACCACGGTAATATCTGTGTAATGTGATGAATGCATGTATATCTTTATTTTCTTCCAACAACTAATTGTTGTGGTTAATGAATGAGTTAATGCATTGTTATGGAATACGATTGTGTTGTTCGGGGAACTAAACCATGAAGGATAGATGCAACACTGTGAGTACCAATAGATTGCAGTCATAATTCATAGTAGATGGCTCGTATTAATAACCCCCTATCTCATACTCAATCCTAGGTTGTAAACACCTAAGTCTTACATCCACCCATTTAAATCTATCTCAGGTGAGACTGTGCAGTGCACTCTGTACAATGTGGTGCCTTATGGTCTACCAGAAGGGCCAATAGTTTTAGAGGCTTTGTTGGAAACCCGAAAGACATGAACCCTGGGTCAATACTTCAGACAATAAAATGAAGTAATTAAAAACCCAACATTGACCATGAGATATTTTGGCATTTCAGATTTCGGAGCATTTCAAAGTGTTGAGAAGCATGATCGTCGAAGTCATGAGGCGAATCTTAACCGTTGGCTACGGAGTTAGAGGTCCGGAAATTTTTTTTGTGGAGTAAGTGAGATTCGTGAAGTCATGAAATCCGGAAGTACAACTGGACCGTCAGATCCAGGGAAACATGTGGTGTAGATCTGCGAATTCGGAGAAAAGTGTTTCAGGAGGAAACAGAGGAGGAGGTTGCAATATCGTTGAAGCCCGAAGTGGCAAAGGGATTGGCCCGAGGTTATAGCCTGCAGTCACAGAGGAGAAAGATTCTAGTGTGAGACTAGTACTCACAAATCGGTGTTTCCAAGTGCCAAAGAGCAGAGTTGCAGGTAGTTTGAGCTTGCAGGTGACATCAAGGGGGCCTATGTGTATATTAATTGTCAAGGGTCTATTGAAGGTCCGAAGAACCAATTTGGTTCCAGGAGTTTGAAGATCTGAGACCGGGAGGTCGTGGAATCCCCAGGAAGGAAGGGGGGTTGTGTCAATGAAGAATATATGTTGGGGAATGCTTTATAGTTTAGCCAAGATGGAGATTGGATTTAAGAAATTACATCGGTTATTCACAACCTTGCTAAGGATTGTGTCTATTGAACATAATCACTAAGGTGTTGTGACTCCTTGATAGGAGACGTGTTTATCCACGAGGAACAGGTCATTGAGTGTCGGTCTGATACGGATTATTTTCGGAACGAAATGAAAGAAGAGATATTACAATGAGATACACATAAAAATTGCCATAAATAGAGAAATACAAAAATACTTGATTTCTATTAATGAAATAAATGTACAGAGATTGTAAAAATACAGAGTGCAAGACTCATTAGAATGGTGGCAGCTTTATCTCTGAGAAGAGATGTGACGACTACGCTCATTCGCAAGAAGATAATTACAATGAGGCTCTAAAGGAATTTTTATGATAAATATTAATGCCAAAACCATAGACATCCAAAAACCTAACCCTAGGAGATGAAGCGTCAAAAGTCATGTGGGCCCCTTTCGAGTAATTTAGTACATTAACTTCCATGGGTCGTAACTTTTTCATATGGTCTTCGTTTTAGGCATGTGATAGCCCATTGGAAAGGTATTTTCGCGAACTACATATTATGTTGTAAAAAATTGACTATGTCTATAGTTTGAATGTGGCAAGCTAAGAAAAAATTGCTTAGGGCCCCAAAACGGCCCTGGAAGTACAAAAATATGTATTGACATGAAAACTTCCAAAATGAGCCAGTTGGAATAGGTGGGTGGCCACCAATATCCACCTGGATGTTGTGTAGGGATTCACGACAGCCTCGTAAGTGCATAACCCACAATTTCAATGAACTTTCCCCATTACAGAGAGACGTGTTGAACTGAAAAATGTCAATATGAGCGAGTTGGAATTTGGAATAGGTGGGTGGACACCAATATCCACCTGGATCACATTCTCCCTCTAATAATTCAATCACAATGATCTTCGATCTCACTGATACTAATCAAGCAAAGGTCTATCAAGCACACTTTTTCTAAGGAAGAATGGGTGATTGTTAATGCTATAGTTATTTGTTTCCCGAAAGGATAAATTCCGATAGACAAACCAACATTCGAGATCAAATCTACTTCATCTCCCGACAACTGGAATGGGTGATACTATTGGAGAAATATCAAATACCCAAACAAATTTTGATTGTCGTTTTTGGATTATTGCGATGATGATTTTAAGAAAGGTTCTCCGGAGTTGAGCATGGAAAGGTATATTCATTTCAAAAGAAAGACAAGATTTAAGGAAGACACACATCTTAAGAAGGTTTGAACTAACCATGAAAGATCAGAACTATGGTTAACTGGACATGTCATGCGGTAACATCAATTCTAGAGCTTGAATAAGTGAAAAGAAAATAGACATGTCAAAAGGCCAAAGAAATGAATGATGAGAGGTGTAATTCTCAGCCAGCGCTAACACGAAGACCTATCTGAATGAATTATTACATGTATTATCTTTCACATGGATTGATCGTTTCAAGATGTTGCAAACTTCTAGCAGGTCGAAATGTGTGAATATTCTCTAAGCTGTTGGAAACACTCAATCTGTGATTTCTTTATCAACTACATTTCCTAATAACATATTGTTGATCGTCATTCATTTAGAAGGCTTGATTTTTTTTAGTTGTAGCAAGAAATTGGACCGAATTCATCTCAAACCTTGAATATGTCATCTCTCCTAATTCAACATTTTTCTTCCCATTCTTTCATCATCATCTTTTCCCTTCAAAGAAATTCATTTCTTCAATTTTTTTGTCTTATGACCTCTGATTATATTTCATGACATACAGACCTCTCACCTTAATTTGTCTTTTAACAAGCAGTGCCTTTGCACTGGAACTAGGAACGAATCAATGTGCATCTCTTTCCTAGCTCATGAGTAGAATTAGGGGTCTCTGTCTAAAAATGAATCAGAACTATTTGGGGATGTTGTGGCAGCAATTAAACCATCATTGAGCATAGTGGTTAATCAACAATCATCCTTTCATATTAACTGGTGAGAAGATCCTATGTAATGGAGGAACCATCCACACACTAAGTATCTTCTCTCGTGAAGGGTGAAGTGTCAAAGTCTAAAGGCTAAAAACCTAAAGGGATATCTCTATGTAGCCAGGTGTAGAAAATATACAAATAAATCTCAAAAGTTGGTAGTCATCCTCTACCAAGATAAAAAGTCCATTGCGTTCCCCATCCATTGAATGATAAGCATGCACTAAATAAGTCTGGAAGGACTGGAAATAAAAATTTGACCAGATTAGGGGACATGTAGATATCTTCGTCGGGGCTCTGGATGCTCCTTGGCAATGGAGCAATGTCTGTGACGTTGTGGTGACTCCACAAGGGCTATGGATGCTCGCATGAAGTAGAGAAACACCTGAGAGATATCTATATACACACCTAGTGAAAAATCTTTATTTATCCCAAACCTATATCAACCCCAAGATCGAGATACCAACCTGGATCATCGACACAGTTTAAGGAAATAAAATTCATCATCATTCTTCCTCAATCTACAATAGACGAGCTCTACTAGTCGATATGCAAGCATCACCAGTGAGCCCACCATGATGGAATCATTCAACTAAATGTTATGCATTATTCCCAGAATTGTTTTTGAACTTAAAAGTAAATTTCATGACCCTCTATATTTTATGCTTATCAGTTAAGAAAGACTAGCAGAGATTCTAGATTCGCCCAGTGTGTTGCCATTTAATGTGCTCGCACAACAACCTCCCATTTTTATTCTCTTAGCCTATATCCAAGACAATAAATTGTGCCCCCCTTTAATTTTTCCAAATGGAACCCTCACACTCTCTCTCTCTCTCTCTCATGAAAATAGCTACGCCCAAGTTCTCCTCACCCTACCTCGTTTTACCACTTCTAGTTACTCCACGGATCACTTATACCCGACGATCCGCACTTTGGTGAGTCCCCTCTTCCTACGTTGATACATAGCATTTTAACGTGTGCATCCTTCTTTCACCTTTTCATTGACACGCCATTGGTTTTATCATCAGTTCATCGTCTACCTCCCTTTGAACTTGGCTATCATGCTTCTTCCAAACCTCACTGACAAACATCTTCATCATCGACGAAATTCTCATGATCAATGTTGTCTCACCGATATTGGTCACATTATTATCGCACGCATGCCTTTTTCCAACTAACTCGCTTCTACTCACGTCGTTTCATCAACTAACTCGGCTTCTACCACGTCAAGCTTCATCACATAACAAGAATAATTTCCATGTCGCCATTACATCAAGCATTGATGAGGTTCACCTCTTCTTCCCGACATGCTACACGTTGACAAATTTCCCTCTCATGTCGCAAATGAACCAGCAGAAAGGTGTCAAACCCTCATCGCCGTCGCCGATCACATCTAATGAATATATTCTTCCTCGCCAATGTTGATCAAAATGGCCAGAGCTCCACTTTCGCCTTTGAGGTTTATCTAGTCTCCTTCCATCTCAATCCTTCTCGTTGCATCTTATCACTAATATCCCACATTTCCAATGATTAAAATATCCATTCCTATCTATACAGTTGGTCAATAATTTCCTATCTCAACTAATTCGCCATCACAAAATGCTAATCAGTTTTTAGTGTTCCCAATGGCTTTCTTCGCACACATGGTACTAGCTTGTTTATTTTGTGTTTTTTGACGCTACATAACTAAATATTCATTGTGGAAGCCTCACCTAACATCAAATGGGTTAATCATAACACCTGTAGTAGGTCTTGTGTCGGCCTTCAAATGCACTTTGAAGAAATTTGGTACCTCAAATTTGTGACAATACCAAGCACATTGGATCACAATTGGCGCTTTTGGTGTATTTATAACTTTGTTCTATTAATTCATAATCTCAATATTAATGCGTGGATAAAGAGCATGTACATCACACATGACCCAACAACTAACGAAATTAAATTTGTATGAAGCACCAATGAACGCTAGGACTCGAATCCTTTCATTAAAACTTTGGGTGTAATTTTTCGGGCATCCATCAAAGTGATGTTTTCATCTCTGAAACGGGCTAATTGTATTATTCTCGCCATTACTATTCCAACAAAATTCACAGAATCGAAATCCAAGGTCTAAAAGTGCCAAAACGATCACCAAGGATTTCCCACCAAGAAAGCTCCCTCATAGTCAGTGGGCTATCATTAGAAATTTATCCACTCAAATGATGGAACAAGATGTTCAGTTATCTTGATAGAAACATTTTTCTATGCTCTCCTTGTTGCAAAAAACAACACCTCAATCGGGCATTGTATGAGGAAGTTACGGGTTTCTGAACTCAAGCTCTCATTGTCTCTCGCCAGTTCGACACGTAGAATTTTTCCAATTTTTCTTTCCCTGGAAGGAGGAGTTCCCTTCAACTCTTTCGAGCTGCTTGGAGGAGTTCCCTTCAAAGCCTCCGAGCAATTTCGAGGAAGTTGTTAATAAAGTCTCTGAGCAAGTTCGGGGAAGTTGTTAATAAAGTCTCCGAGCAAGTCGGAGGAGTTACCATCAACTCCTCCAATCAGGGCGGAGGAGTTAGTTCAAACTCCTAAAAACATAAAAAAACAACCTTTCGTAAAATGGTCGTAACTTTTGAATCGGGTGTCCGTTTTGCGACTTATTTATATCGTTGGAAAGGAATTTTCGAGCTATACAACCTTCTAGTTATGTGATTTGAGAAATTCCTAATTCATGTTACACTTATTCCATCTCGGAGTATTTTCCTTCAAAGCCTTCGAGCAAGTTTGAGAAAGTTGTTAAGAAAGTCTCCGAGCAATTTTGGGGAAGTTGCTAAGAAAGTCTCCGAGCAAGAGAAAGTTCAGGGAAATTTGTTAATAAAGTCTCCAAGCAGGTCGAAGGAGTTACCATCAACTCCTTCGAGCATAAGAGAACTGTTTCTCGTAAATTGACCATAACTTTTGACTCCAGTGTCTGTTTTGCAACTTCTTTATACCATTGGAAAGGTATTTCCAAGCTCTACAACTTTCTAGTTATTTGAATTGAGAAATTACTAATACATGGTACACTTATTCCAGTTCGGACGAGTTATTACTAACTCCTCCAAGCAAATCGGAGGAGTTAGTACTAACTCCTCTGAACACAAGAAAACCATCTTTCGTAAAAAAAATTGTAATGTTTCACTCGAGTGTCCGTTTTCCATGTTCTTTATATCGTTGGAAAGGTATCTTTGATATCTAAAACTTCTTAATTATATTATTGAATAAATTCTTTACCTGTGGTATACTTATTTTTGTATTAATATCTGACACCTTGTTGACAGCCTCGAAAAACACCATAACTCGACCGCAAGCAGAGGAACCAGGAATCGAACTCAGGGAAGTTTATAAATGATACTTCAATTATTTATTCCTCATTTATTTACATTTAAATGATTATTCTTGATAGTTTATTTGAAGTTACTCTCATCTATTGTATGTTGAATGTTGTTAGGTACCGAGTGAAGGAGGATCATGCTTAGCATTCTCATGATGGAATCTACAACTAAAGACAATGAAGGAGTTATAATGAAAGATGTAGCAGTGATGGAGAAGCAACAAAGAAAATATCAGTAAAATGTATGAACCAGGGATCTAGAAACTCCATGATGATCGATTATTGAACTCAAGATGATGAAGATGTCCCCACACCCAAAGCCAGTCATCATGATGCGCAAGACACATATGGCAGAAATCCATGTCGGCCCACTAGCTCTAGGAGACAAATTCAAAATGTAACCATTGTCCTTATTGCTCATCATTACAAAGAGGATGAGGACAAGTGTTGGAAGATGAAAGGTCACCGAGGGAGACGAAAGGCCAAAGGTCTTATTGAACCTCAATAAATACTAGAATAGAACCCAAATAAATGGCTTCTGGCTCTTCAAACACTTTACACCTCTGAACTACTTTGAGAATATAGTGTCAACTAAAATTGGAGAGTTGTCCTAAGAGTTTTCATGTACTATTGTTGAAATTGTTAATACGGAGAAACCCTTAGGGCCAACTTTTCACTGAGAGAAGGACTTGCATGTGTTGTTGTTTTGTTGCGAACTATTTCAAGCAGAATGTTTGTTGTTCACATGGGTTGTAAGAGCATGTTTGTTTATGGACTATTCTAATGCAATATATGTCTTCTTGCAGTTTTGTCATTCTTTCTTATATTACATGTCATGAGCGAATGAGCTGCTAATGTATGTGATATAGTGACTTAGACTATTCTGGTTATATATTCATGTGCATGTGTTATCTGACTTTATTTCTTTATTTTAGCTATCTTGGTGAAGCTATTGGTAAAGTTAGTTTCATGCTACAATTCATTCACTTACGTTAATTTGCTCCTAGCTAGGATAGGTTAGATTAGAATTAGATTATGCTTGCATTTAGATAGTCTTCATCTACATCTTTCATTTGCATAACCACCCATCACTCACCCTCATCAGTGGACTGAGCCGCAACCGGTAGAACCAAACCAACAATAGTTGTCGGGCCAGAATTTGGATGGGTTCTTTATTCCAAACGGTGAGAGGTCTAATTGGGACATCTTACTGGGGATAACCCCTTACTGTTGTCGGGTGAATTTGGACCCATCAATAGTTTCCTCAATGTTGATGCCCTTGACCTAAGAACGAACATATGCTCTAAATTTCTTATTAAAGGCCCACTTACAATTGACCACTTATTGTTCGTAAAGAAAAACTATTGATATTATGTTTCATTTTTATTTAGTAATCTAATTTCCTCTCCTAAAATAAAGTTTCCACTTGTAAGTGTATTTGTAACTTAGTGCCTCCTACATTGACCTCAACTCATTTGTTAAAACCAACAATGCAAATGAGGAAAGATGTCAATGTGGTTTCCTTGTTCATGAAGTCCATCAAACCACTAGTCTATTTGTTATTGATTCTTAATTAGCATGAAATTCTTTCCTCTCCTAAAATAAAGTTTCCACTTGTAAGTGTATTTGTAACTTAGTACCTCCTATATTGACCTCAACTCATTTGTTAAAACCAACAATGCAAATGAGGAAAGATGTCAATGTGGTTTCCTTGTTCATGAAGTTCATCAAACCACTAGTTTATTTGTTATTGATTCTTAGTTAGCATGAAATTCCTTGGTTTTACCTTTATTGATTTCATCGCCATTAACTTGGTATATCGGTTTTTTCTTCATAGGTCAACCAATGACAATTATATCAATTTATCAAGTAATTATCAATAGAGTAAGTTAAAAAGTAAACAAATTCAACCATATTTTTGGAAATTCTTTTCCAAATTCCATAGGAATTTTTCAAGAAGTTATAGCTCTACCTAATTGGTGGGAGCTTTGACGATGGAGATTTCCCCTTGTGGATTTTAACCCATTTTAAAAATATCTAGACCCTTAAAATTTCAAAAAAAATAATGTATTAGGGTGGAACTTTCCCTTGCTAAAAAAATAAACTTATTGAAAATTTTGAGTTTCTCCACTTTTTAACTCACTCTATTATCAACTAGTATTGAAAGTTTCATCGATTTCAAATTAATTCCCTTAAAATTATCAATATTTGCATAAAAACATCTCTTCTCTCATATATTTTTATTAATGTTTGGATTAAACAACTAACATCCTTTCAATCCACTAACATAATCCAAAAATATTCACTTCATTAATATTTTGATTAAACTCAAACCTCTTTTAATTAAAAAATTTAGTATATAAACATGACAACCAAAATAATTTTTTTTGGGATATGAAATAGAAGGCTTTTCACCTTTCCAAACTTATTTCAAAGTGATGTCTTACACACGAAAGGATTATGAGGTAAACCATCATCTTAACAACTCTTTCCCAAAACAAGTTATTAAGCTCAACGTTCGCTATCATGCACTTAGCCTTATCATGAAGAATTTTTTTTTTCTCTTTTTAACTCTATTTTTCTATGGTGTATATAGGGCTTCCCTTTCCCATAGAATTTCTTTTTTTCATATTGAATTGTTTAAACTTATTTTAGTATCTCCTTAATTATCATTTCTCAAAACTTATCTATATAAGGTTTCCCTTTCCCTTAGAATTTTTTCTTTTCATATTAAATTGTTTAAATTTATTTTAGTAGTATCTCCCTAATTATCATTTTTCAAAACTACTAACTTTCTCCCAAATTAATAAAATTAATAAGATACTTTAAAAAAAAATCATAATGAAAATGACAAAATTCTTATTTCTTGATCCCATTATTTCTTGATTCCATGCCACTTTGATCAATACCACTTTGATCAATATGGGTCCCAATGCCACTTTGGTCCATTGGCATACTAAAAACCATGCCACTTTGTTCAATGTGCATACTAAAGACATGTTCAAATATAAATTGCTTAATTTAAATGTGTTCCTATGTTATTAGGAAGAAAACACCACCAACACTCAAATATAAGTTTGTGTCATGAAATTTAGTTCATTCATCATTTTTTTTTCTTCAACTTTTATTAAAAAAAAAAAAACATTTACAACTTATCAACTATCTAATGATATGAGTTCCAATTCTTTGTAGATTTATATATAGTGAATTTCTTGAATTGATTTTTTATAAAATGTGTTTCAATTAATGTAAAAAATATGGTCTTATCTATTAATATGTTTTTTTTATGAAGTTGATAATAAAAATAAAAATAATTTATTTTTAACCACCAAATTGATGTATGAGACATCCTTGTTTGTAGGACAAGGGACCTCCTCCATGCAACAATTTGACTACTAAAGTCTACGGAGGTGTACATACCCTATCCCCCTCTAAATTGAACATGTAGTCTTTTAGGAGGAAACACATGTTCTTAACCATTAGGCCCACTCAAACTAATACATGGATCTTGTTCTTCGTCTTAGACTTCATCATCTCAAAGCACACACTCTTCAAGTAAACCTTTGTACAACATTTATAATAATCCACATTTGTACATTTTCTTCTCCCAACTTAAATCTCAAAAGTTCTTTTTTATTCATTTAAGGATGTCAAAAAGCTAAACAACCTAAATCACTACTCATAAGATAATAAAACATTTCTACTCATCCAATTTACAAATACAACTAGGATAATAAAACATTTCTACTCATCCACTTTACAAATACAACTAACATTAATGGCTACTCAAAAAATAATAAAACATTTCTAAGCATCCACTTTACAACTAACATTAACCTTGTTTCATCCACTTTACAAATACACTAACACTACTCACTACTCATAGGATAATAAGACATTTCTACTCATCCACTTTACAACTGTCATTAACCTAACACTACTCACTACTCATAGGATAATAAGACATTTCTACTCATCCACTTTACAACTAACATTAACCTTATTTTATGGTGAAGGTATAAATGGGCCAAATCATTCAACCTTAGCTTTTTTCATTTCCATTTAAAAAAAATATTTTTAAAGTTAATTAATTATAAAGGTGCTTTTTTCATTTCCATTTAAAAATATTATTTTAAAAGTTAATTAATTATAAAAGATAAAATTCTTATTACATTTAAATTCCTTTTTTACCTATTTTTAACTCAATATATGCTTATTGATATTATCAAAATTGTGAACCAATAAAACTCTATATCCCTTGTGAATTAATGGATTCGTTGTAATTTAATCCTAAACGTGTGGACCCTTTTGTGTATTTTATTTGTTTTCGCACACCTAGATTTGGGACCATAAATCATTTTTAAGTCTAAATTAAGCAACATCTTACTTGTTTTGTTGGGTTTGCATTCCTTTGCAAAGAGTTTGCGTGGGGTAAATGTTTTGGAAAAATTGTATGACTAAATCATTTATATATTATTTTATGAAATATGTTTATTTTATTATTAAAAAATATAATCATTTTAATAAGAATTTATTAATGGTTACAAATATAATTAAACATACCTCAAAGTTATTACTATTATAAAATATTAAATGGATTCATAACACTCACTGATTTTAAATTTCCACAAAAATATTTTTATGTTAAGAATTATTTTGTAAATAATTTTATATATAATTTTAATAAAATAAATATTCAAAATTAAATTTTTTGAAATATATTTTTATTTTTAAGAAATGAATTGTCTTATAATTTAATTTCATATTATTAAAATTAAATGTAAATTTTATACCATTTCTATAAAATAAATATCCTAATGAGACAATTCAATTAAAAATTTATGAAAGAATTATTTGCATGAATTATTTGCATGAATACCCCTAACCCAAGAGATTGCATCTCAACTAAAATGATGCTTTGGATAATACACCCAACCCACGATGGAAAAGACTGTCGTGCATTGCAAGTTGGCTACATCCCATTATCCCATTTTACTATTTCTCTGTAACTACGACGTAGGCAAAACAAAATTTCGAAAGCCATGATATCTTCATTGAAAATATTATTCCAGAGCGTTGGAAGCTACCTACACTCCATCACTTTTCTCATTGGGAGGGCCCTCGTGCTGCAGAGTCCAGACAATCTGAGCAGCTTATAATATATTAAAAAAAAAAACAGTTTTCCAAGTTTAGTAAAATTATGATGTCCCTTCTTTTCAAATATTCTATATTTAACTCTCATCCAATGGGGTATGCTTTTAGAAAAGAAAAACTTGTACTTCAAAAATATAATCTCCTGATTTCCTCTGCAGAGTCCAGAGAATCTGAACAGCTTATAATATATAAAAAATAGTTTTACAGTTTAGTAAAATTATGATGTACCTTTTATCCCAATATTTTATATTTAATTCTCGTTTAAGAATAATAATATCCAGTTTGCTACATAGTATTTAATGCTAGATGATTTATAGACCATTGGATTTGGAAGTAATTAAAGATCTATGACTTATACATCTTTTTCCACATTATTTAATGTTGCGTAACAAAATGGATATTGGTTACCATCATTTAATGGAATATCTTTTTTCAACAACATTCAATACTGCATAACAGAGTGGATATTGGCTGCCATCATCCAATAAAATATCTCTTTTAAGAAAAGAAAAACTTGTCCTTGAAAAATATAATCTCCTGATTTCCTGTGCTGATCAGGCTCTCCTTTGTAATGATATATATCTTGACATACTGTGCTGGCATTACTTCATTTTGCATGGGACTTTCAACACACCGTCATGGGAAAAGTAATGTCAGACAAGAGCCTCTATCAGAATTATTGCCTTGCAAAAGCTAGCCTCTATCAGAATTATTGCCTTGCAAAAGCTGACACTTGAAAGGTGATACGTTCGATAAATATATAAATGCCAAGATGGAAAGCCAGAACTGATTATGATCACCGGGTTTTTCTTCCCTCTGCACCAACTCACCTTTGGCTACTTAAAGGCTAACCGTATGATGCCAACTGTCATTAAAGCTCTATGACTTTGATGTTTAGTTTGGAAGATGAGATACGGTGGGTGGGGCCACCCACAAAACACAAACAAGCGTGGGAGCAAGGGCACTCAAAACATCCACACTGTCACCTGGATGTCCACAGCTGGTGAGACCATTTCCATATTCGTTGCTTGTGAAGTGGGGCAAACAGGGAGCTTCGTGAGCTGTTCTGACACATCCACAATCCTTTAAGCCAGGCTTGTGAGGAAGTAAAGTTGAGTAGCTCCAAGCAGGAGTATGTTCCCAACATTTCCCAAGTCAGGGTGGGATTGAACATTCCCCCACACACAAACATTAGACCAGAAGGAAGATAACCACAAATGCCATAAGATTGCATTAGCAACCAAGCAAATCACCGTTGGAATCTCCTGCCCTGGATCTACTCATGAAATCCAACTTCTGATACAACTGTTCCAGCAACTCGTTAAAAAGTGGTAACATAAGAACTAAGAATTGGGAGGAAGACTACATCCAAACTAAATGTCAAGTGAAACAAAATGCAGCTTTTGCATTCCTGATATATGAAGGACATCATAACTTTTATGAGACTATACAAACACTCCAAGCCTACCAGAAACCCACATTTATTGGAGACCGCCCAATGATGCTTTTGGAAGATAACAATTGTTTCACCAACTAAACCATTATTGAATTTTCCCTTATTTCGTCCCTACTTGTGCACCTAATCTGCATGCAAATTATGTTAAAATCCATTTGTTCGTATCACACCGCCAAATTATTGCGACTCTTATCATGGAATTCTCTAAGAAGAGTCGAGGATGATGACAATCTTTAGCCATGAAATTAGTCATCGGACTTATCTGTGCTTAGTTACTCCAAATTTTTACATATAGAATAACTGCAGAAGACCTTGCTTGCTGCTCGAAGAACATGAGTAATTAAGCACCATCTTGATTTACTGGGAATATTTTTCACCGAATCTCAATAAGGACCTGATTTTCAAGGACCATACTTTTCTTTTCTGGTATACTTGTCTATTACAATTTAAACAAAGTAATCTCTTCCTTCAACAATCGAGAATTGGCCTCCCGACATAGATGAAAATTACAACATGAAAACCAACTATATTTCATAATGTCTTAACTTTCTGCATAAACAATGTGTAGGAAGTTTTGAGACATCTAACATCTTAGTTTCTATAGAATTCAGGAATCTTTTGTTTCATCTTTTGTCCTGGATGATGGGTGGAGTGTCATTTTTAGAGCATTGGACATTTTCAAAGAACATTTCAAAACTTCAGACATTGTAGTTCACACCCAGTGGTTGTCAAGAAACAAAATCCATTTAAATTTATGATGCTTCATAGAAATCTACTTTAATAGCTATATTTGTCATTTGTCAGCTCTAAATAAAACTCAGCCACATTATATTTTAAAATAAAGGGTGGTACAGCATCCTTAATCCCACCACGGAGATGGTTTCAGCTGTCTGATGAAAAGAGACCTATATGTTCCAATTGTAGGACCATTTTCTTAATTAATTTCTTGTTGAAAGATATTCATATATATATTCCATGTTTGTTCATCAAGTGTCCTGTGTGTTTTCATGGGAGGTTCACATTTACTGTTTGCAAAATTTTATTACCATAGGGTATATCCTTACAATTTCAATATCCTTACAATTTCAAGTCATATTAATTAATAAGTCAGGAGATTCACACTTGCTGTATACAGGTACATTATTATGAGTATATATATCACTGAGCAATTTCACTTTTTATTATTATAGTATATATACCCACTGGCAATTTCACTCAGCAGTGTAGGTGATGCAGAGCACTGCAATTTCACTCAGCAGTGTAGGTGATGCAGAGCACTGTCCAAATCATCGTACCCTAAAACATCCAACAAACTCACTCTAAAAAGGAGGGGTGAACAGGACAATGTACAATGTCTTACACAACACTGATCCAGAGGCTGGAGCATATGACAAATTGGCATCACATATCCCTGTAGCACATCTGTAACAGAGATAGGTCATAAGACAAATAGTATTTGATAGCATGGTCAGCAGAATACTTTTTCATGTTCTGTCTCTTAGTCGATTGGTATTTGCCAAGTTTGGTGCAATGAATAGAACATTTCCGTTAGAAGTTGAATTTACATTTTGCTTACTATATACGGCCACGAAGGCTGTGCAATTTCTTAATATATTATATGTGTTTCATACAGTAAGTTAATATATTATATATGTTTCATACAGTAAGTGCTTTTAAAAGCAAAGATGTCTTGCTGATGTGATTACTTGAAACAATATCAGATATTCAACATACGAACCATTGCATATTCCTTCTCATCTGATATTTCGCAGCCATAACTAAACATGTGTGAAATTGTAGGAGTTAGCAAAGATACTGTGTCATTCATTTTTCGGTTTTCTCATTAAATTAAACCCTTCTCAAAGGGTTGAGCAGCACCTTAATGGGTTAACCTTTCTGATCTTCCAGGGACTTGAGAACACCCCTGCCGAAGAACATCACCCAAAAATATATGCATTTCAATTTTCTAGTTTAATGAATTTTAGTAATAATTCTTACTATTTAACGAATAGTTTGTTGAATTTTAGTAATAGTTCTTACTGTTTAACAAACTATTTGTTAAATTTTAGTAATAGTTCTTAGTATTTAAGAAGCTTGTTGAATTTTAGTAGTAGTTCTTACTGTTTAACAAACTATTTCTTAAATTTCAGTAATAGTTCTTAGTATTTAAGAAGCTTGTTGAATTTTAGTAGTAGTTCTTAGTATTTAAGAAATGGCAAAGGAGTCATAAATCTAGGAGGTTGTTAGTGTGGACCAAGTTGAAATGGTCGTATGATCAACTAGTGATGATTGGACCCAGTGGAGAAATTCAATTTGATTAGTGGATTTCCAAAAAGTCTAGGGCAAGAAGTATTTGAATTCATTTGTGGACAGCTTGGACAGCTTTGACTAGCTCAAAAGTGGGCAGCTTGAAATAGCTCAATGGAGGAAGGCAGTCCATGCATATGAAGGGGATCACAAGGAGACCTAAATAGAAACACAGATCCCTTGACAAAGGAGATCAGAGAGAAGATGTTGCCAAGAGTTCGAAGATATCAACATTAGAAGAAGATAAAATCTGCACCATGAAGTTTATGAAAGTAGCTTTGTTTCGTTTGTAGGTATGGAAGACAATGATGATGTAAATGCTACTAAATATGATCAAGAAGACCAAAAGACTAGTGACGAAGAAGTTGAATATGTCTTTGAAAATGACGATAGATGACATAAGGTTGCATGTAGTTTGTGGGCAGATCTGAAGGTGAACAGTATGAAAGCTATAATGTTTGAGGATGATAGACAGGGAGTTTATGACTATACAATAGTCAAATGTGTTCAAGAAATGACAGTAGCCACTAAAGAGCAAGATCTGGCAGGGAGTAACCAAACTTGAGGCAGCAGCGGGTGGTTAATGATGAGGGTTTAGTTGTAAGTATTCTGAGAGTTGTTGTAATAAATGTTTCTGAAAACATGGAAGTATTGTTCCAGATGAAGAAAGGAGGGCACTGTGATGAAGTGTCATTTCCATGGAGCACGGAAAATGTAGAAGACAATCAATGTCATTTTCATGGAGCAGGGAAAATATAGAAGACAATAAGTGGGTGGATGTGCAGAGTGAATCCAAAGAAGAGGACTCCATTTGCAGAAATGACAACAAATAGATTGCAGCGACAAAAAGTCGTGCACTGCCGATGTATCAAGTGTGATAATGGTGCAAAAAGGCATGAATGAAATTGAGCATGTTTTACAGCAGATTGTAGAAATAAAGAAGAAATTTGCGGCATGGGACATGGGACTAAGACACTCCCATAACCAGAGTATTGCAACAGTGAAAATTTCAAGTGAGAGGAAAGATTTGGTATAGGACCTGTAGAACAGTGAATGGTATAGAGTCTTGAACATAAAGAAAAAGAACAAGTCCAACAGCAAGCGGTTGTCAATCTATCAGCAACCCTGTGAACAAGTCACATCTTTTCGAACCAAGGGAGTCTGATGGAGGAGCATCCCTAAATGTATGGGCCATCCCACGTTGCCAAAAAATATTTCCTTTCCAGTTTTCTAATTTGTTGAATCCCGGTAATAGTTCCTAATATTTAACAAAGGGCAAAGGGGCTACAACACGCAAACCCAAAGATAAATCTAAGAGATTGTTAGTGATGATGTGAACCCATTTGACATATTCAATTTTGATTAGTGGAATTCGAAGAGCTCTAGGGCCTGCTATAATAGGAGCATCCAAATTCATTTGTGAGCAGTGTTGAGTAGCTCCATAGTGGGCAGCTTGGGATAGCTCAAGGGGGAGACAATCCAAGCAAATGAAATGGGAAGCTTGGGATAGCTCAAGGGGGAGACACTCCAAGCAAATGAAAAGGGGATCACAAGGTGATCCGAAATAGAGTCAAATCTCTCAATAAAGGAGATAAAAAAAAATCTTAGGTTTACGTGTATCGAAGAGTTCAGAGAGCTATTGGAGATCGTGTGTTCGATTTTGGAGATAAAGATCAACGTTGGAAGGGAGTAGAAGTCAAAAGGCTCTAAATCGTGAAGTTTATGAGACTAGATCTGATGAAGTTGAGCCTGCATGCCAGCAAATGTTATGAGGGTAGAGGGTTGTGCCATGATTTCTGAGATTATGATGTAATGAGAAGAATAGCTTTGTTTTGGTTTCTGTATTTGTTTAGTTTCAATGATAAAGAACTGTGTTATGTTATGCTTCCTTGAGAAATTTTCTTGTTCCCACGGTTTCTTGTTGCGAACTCTGAGATAGGTATCAACTCCAATGGTGGAATTCCAGAATATTATTCATTCACCTTGATTGAGAAGTCAACTACACCCAATGTTGAGATGCTCTGAAAGTTGCAGTTATAGACTGTCGTATTAATTTACTAAACTGTAAAGTGGTAATTTATGGATGTGCGAGGCCTAAGTAGCATCTCCGCAGGATATACTTCTTTTGATTTTAAATGATCCCCTACCCAAACATGAAAAATTATCCCTATGATTAGCTCATGTAGTTAAAATTTTACTGCCCCACAACTCATACGACTTGATAGGAAGGATTCTTCCTGCTCCCTTTCCTTCATGCTTCCTTCTATTTCTAATTTGTTTCATGGGGTTCTCCATGGATACATCTGTTCTCTCTCATTCGACAGAAAATCACTCTATATGCTAAAATAATTGTGGAGCAACTAAAATATTGCCCTTGGTGAAACAAGGCAAATCATTTCTCTCTTTATCAAAGACTACTCAATGGTGAAGGAATTGGCATGCTTTTTGTCAACAGCGAGTCTTTTTAGTTCATGGTGTGCTACAGTTATCCATTAACTTATACCTGATAATAATAAGGTTGACCTTTGGATTTTACATGATGTGTGTTCCCTACAAAAAAATTAGGAATTAACAAAAAAGCAGAAAGGGTCATTTTAACAGGATGGGAAGGACTTAAAGGAACATTTTCTTTTCAATTTTACAAAGAAGAAAGCATTATATAATTTGCTAGTATATATGAATATATATCAAAAAATTTCAATTGGGTTTAGCTCAGGTGGTTGGGAGAAATTGTTATTCTCCCCACCCAGGTTTAATTCCTGCAAGTGAAATGTTGAGTTCATAACAAATATATTTTTGTAATGGCTTCAAGCCCTGTTGTTGACCGGCCTTGTGCCTTGAAGATTTTAGGTTTACCCTAGGTACCATCCTTGAAATGAGGGGAAGCACTGGGGGGTTTTCCCGGGCTTTGTAACCTGGAAAAAAAATGGGTATACATCAAAAACACATGATTCACAAAAGAATACAGGAATAGGTCCCATGGGGATTTCTTGTCAACATAAGCAACCTGGAAGAACAACGGGGTCATTGATTTCTTTGGATTAATCATTTAGACAAGTCAATTATTAGGAAACCTGAATGATTGTATGATGTATTCTAAGGTGAAGAACTGTACGATGCAAAACCCTGCATCGATTGGCTTATGCTATACAATATTAAATTTTTCATTGACAACATTCGCCAAAATTTTAGACACTCTTGAATACTTGAGTGGATAAATATAAACACCATAATACTGATTAAGCTTAATAAAAGAGCCTTCATGAACCAACAAAGGGCTCACTTACAAAGCAAATCAGTGCATGGAAAAGAAAGCAAGACAATCTATATACCCAAACTTTGGGCCATCATTCAATTGCCGCATCAACTATGCTTCTGTAATCCATGATTATGTGCTATACTCTCGTATGCTCTCAACAACACCAGATATCCTGTGTCTCATATAACTTCCACAACAGAATTGCCCCAATAATCAGAGGACCAGCAGTTATATTGCGCAAACTTTATAAGGGACTACCTTGTGTCCTCTACTACATTCACACAACCCCAGTAAGAGAAATAGAAGAGAAAATAATCAAAGCAGTCAATAACAGCCTTCGTATGTCTTCTGTGGAGACGTGATGTGTCATTAATCATTCACACAACCCCAGTTAAAGAAATAGAAGAGAAAATAATAAAAGCAGTCAATAACAGCCTTCGTATGTCTTCTGTGGAGACGTGATGTGTCATGAGTCATGACATCAATCAGAGATGCTTAGACAATTCTGCAATTCAAGTGGAAAACAATATTAGCAACTTTGAAAAACAAAGAAGAAAATTGTATCATCTTTCCTTCTTAAAAGAAACAGTATTCCTCCTCTAATCCTATTTGCTGCAATCATATTTTCGTGTTGGAGAAAACATACCCAAAGTCATCAGTCAATTTTAAGAAGTTATACACACCTCAACATACTTTTAAAAATTTAGTAGTAACCATTTGTTTTGGAAGCCATCTCAAATTGACCATCCCTGAGTGACATTCTCAATCTGTCTAGCATAACTGGACCAACATACTGATAGCCTTTGCGAACTGAGGGGACTTGAGAAGATGACCTTTGCATCCTTGCACTGGTGAAGCTTGATCTGTCATCCACTGCTCCTTGCAAAGACATCCTCCTCCTAGATGACACTGTATTCCTTTCATAAGAAGCTGGCCTTTGCTTAGGAGCACTATGAGAACGGACCTTAGCTTTTGAAGATTCTGTATTAGCCATGTAGTTAGGAAAGGCAGAATAACCCTCAAAACAACTCTCTGCATATTCACTTCTAGGAGTAAATGGACCTCTTTTGCCTCCAAACTTAGCTGAACTGAATTGAGGACTACTTTGTACCGTTGAAAACATGATGTCTTCTCCATAATCCTTAATCTTCATACACAGTTCAGGGCTGAGATCTTGGGAAACTGGTGCAGTCAATCGACACAGTTCAGAAGTCATCCTGTGCAAAGATTCTGCAGAAGTAAAGCCTTTATGATGTGGCAGTGAGTGAGCTTGTTGTGAAGATTGAATAATACAGTTATCATGTGGAGGGTATTGGGTTGCAGAGGTCGTGGAAGATATGTTCGACTATATAGAAAGGGAATCTTGCATTGATCCAATCCACTTCATTGAACTTGATCTGTTTGTATCCATCTCGACGCTTTTCGTGCTTCCATCCAATCTGCTATTCTCCATTTCCTGCTCATCCAAATGATAGAAATAAGAACTATTCCATGAACAGGAAACCACTCAATGTTAGTGGCAGTTAAATTGTCCACAGAAAACAAAATATAATTCTGGATGGTTGCTGTTCTCTTCAGTTTTACATCTAAGACCAGCAGCAGGAGAGGGGGATTCTGACTCAGAAATAAAGAATAGGCTGTAAGAGTCTCTGAGATATTTGATATTTTTCATGCTTACCTGCTGAGAGAGTACATGAAATAACTCTCTCCCAGATTTCACTGCAGCATCTTGTCTGCTTTGTACCTTTCCTTCCAGTTCATTCAAACTACCAGTGCTTGGGTTCCTTTTTTCCTGTGCATGAAAAACAGACCATCAGGACTTTGTAGCTAAAACATCCTACAAGGTGTTCCAGGAGAATGAAGGAAAACAATTGCCATTATAGATGCAGGAGAGACATGTTGAAGGTAGTGTTTCTAGTTGGGAAGATCTGCATCACAGAGTACCCAGACCAAAGTGGGAAAGAAAGTAGCATGGAATATTATTGATTCTAGTTTCCTAAATTGCAGATATAAGTGTCTGAATATATATTTCTCTCTCATATTCACAAGAAAAAGAAAACAGTAAATATGAATGTATGTAGACAAAATTTGCCTACACCATATAAGATACAGTCTACAGAGAATACAAATTCAGTTGTGTATGTTTTTCCTTATAAAATCTTGGGATATATGACTGGAAATGGAAGTTCTTACACTTGATTTACTTGGACGAAATTCCTGGTGGCGTCTCTGCATAAGTTTCCTCTGACCTGCCTGCCCTCCATCAGACGTTTGAAGACTACGAGCACGAACTCTAGCCTGGATCGTAACAAGGGATTGCATACACCTCAGTGTTTCGGTTGCTTGCTTTCTCACGATATGTCCACGAACCAATGCTTGCAATTTCACTAAACCCTTGAGAGCAGACAGTGCTTTCCTTGCTTGCAAATTTTAGTTGCCAGTGTCAAACTCATGATTTTATCATCTTTACCATACCAGTATGCAATTAAAAAACAACAATAGCGTTAGCACAAACCAGGTATCCTCTGAACGCCGTCTGAATCCTAATAGCTGCATATTCTTCTTCGCTGTGTCCTTCAGAGACGAAGGAAAACCCACTGCTCGTTAACCGCACAACAACTGCTGCATGGGCAGCTACAACAGCCCACATCTGCTGCTGCAGCTGTAGCAGCTACCACGGCTATAGCATGCTTATTCTGCTGATTCTCTGCTCCGAAACTATACTCATTGCACGAGGCTTTCGCCTCTGCAATTGGCTCTGTACTATGTCCTGGCGCTGCAAATGTTGCTGAACTGTGCCCCCTGGAAGATTTTCCAAAACTCCATCTACGTTTCTCCTTCAGCTTTGCCTTCACCTGCTGCAAACGAAAAAATCATCATATAATTGATAGAAGGCATATACATTCCATGATTAATAGAGGCCATAGACATAGCTCAGGGCTCAATTTTTTTACAAGACGCTTCCACAATGTAGTGTAACCAGCTTACAAAGTTACAACGCTCAGGGAAGATTCCTTCTGCTAAGAAGCACATGCAAGTTATGCGCGGAGAAAGGGAAAAAAATATCTTTGGTGGATTTGAACTTTGATGGGAAATATCACCAACCATCCATGCTTAACCAAGACCCTTCGTCCACAGGGCTTTCTTTCAAACTCAACTCTATGCTTATTAGACACCTACAATGATTAAAGAAATCAAAACATAACTGAGAGTAAGCTAGATACAATGAAATTAGATAGTAATAAGCTACTTACAGGTACATCTAACCTTGACTCCTTGTTATCATCTCTGTGAGAAGGAAGGTAATGATGGGATTGTCTGCCCTCTTTCTTCAGTCCAATGAAACTTCTGAGCCATCTGGTAGCTTTGCCCATTCTGCAAATTCGCTTATGATTCCACAACCCCAATTCAACACCCTGCATAAACCATCAAGCATTATCCATTCCATTCAACATGCATAGTAAACATGAAACAAACATAAGGTACACCAGTGAAATCAGGACTGGTATCACAGTGACCGTAACAACATTTACATCTAAGAACCCATATGAACATGATCTCCGCTTCACCGAATTCCGCCCATCAATCCCTAAATTGAACCTAATAGAAACCTTGAGAGAACCATGGGCAAGATACCCCAGAAGAAACCCCTACCTGTATATCACTGGACTGCCCACGGAATCACTTCTGCCTAAGCCCAAGTTTCTTTGCAAAACAGAATTTGTGCTTCCTACAAATCCAATCAGAGCTTTGAAACTTGCCTGGTCTGGGAACAACTTTTTTGAAGTAAATTAACCTTTTGAGAAATATCTAGGATGAATGGAAGTCAACCCAAAGGAGGAAACCAGCCTTTGAATGGAAGTCAACCCAAAGGAGGAAACCAGCCTTTGAGCCTGTCAGAACTGTCTGAAACTAAAGCTGGAGGATCGCCCACATGACCTCGAGTTACACACAAAACATGGTCTTTTGACTGAAGGAGGTGCAGCCTATGACGTGTGCTGCACAGAGCAGGACTTAGGACGGTGTACCCAATTCTCAGAAGGAGATGGGAACCCCACACACATAACAAGAAGCAAAGCAAGCACATCACGAGGTCAGATCCATGCAAGCACTTATGGACATGGGATGGGATTGCTCGGTTTTACAATACGAGAATTTAAAAGCATTTCTTGATGACGTTACCCGCAAGTTCGGGATTTTACACGTGAAAATGTTTTCTGCCATGGAAGCCCAACTGTTTAAAGGCTCCCAACCTTGAACCGACCGAAAGAAATTTATACTGTTTTTTTAACATTATTTATTTATAGATGATAATCCTCTGATATGGACTACTACTCTTCGAATGATTAGGAGACGTGTTCCAGGAAACCAGAGGCCAACGCTGTGGGGGAATGAACGCAACTTGTCTGATGGATCCTGGGCATCTGGATTTTTTATATTTTCTACAATTATGATCATTAGTTTTAACCCCCTAAACTTGGGTTTCAAAATGGTTCTTCGGCATCCACTGGACACGATTTCTCCGCAATCTAACCACTCATACTTTTACCGGTCTAACTGTTTATGAATTCAAATATGAATTCAAATTGTGTGTAATTTTAAATTTTCTAAATTTAATTCTTTACAATTCTTTGTAAAGAATAAGTCTTTATAATTTTTGAAAAAAATATAATTTTTGAAAAAAATAAGGTTAGTAGTCAAATCTTTAAGTTGAGAAGAAGTCTCACACATCAATTTAGTGTTTGATTTGATAGTAATTTTAAAATTATTATTAAAAAACAAATTTAATATAGTAATGACCTTAAAATTTTTAGTATCTGATTCGACCATAACCTTAAAATTATTATTAAAAAATAAATAATTTGAATATCTGACTTCGCCGTGACTTTAAAATTATTATTAAAAAACAAATTTAATGTCTAATTTGGCTGTTAACTTAAAATTATTATTAAAAACAAATTAAGTATAAAAAGAATTTTGTCATCAGCCCTTTGACTTTGGTCTTTCTATAGATTAAAGATTTTGTTGTGATTCTTTTGTATTTTCTTCCATGGAATGTCAATTCCATGTTTGAAGCATATGATGACTCACGAATTCGTACACTCTTAGATTTAGACCGACAAATTCTTGGGTCCCCGCAAATTGAGGATTATATAATGTCTTCAAGAAAAAAAACATTAATAAAGATGAAAAAGTGAGAAATGATTTAAAACTTTATGATTTCTCTCTTTTAGTGCGTGAAAAAACAAAAAATATATATGCACGTTATATTTTAAATCAAATTAACCTCTGACCAAGAAGGGTAGGTTGTAGGTTGCTAGACTTTGTAATGATGATGTAAGGTTAAAATTGAACATTCAAGTTGCTCGTGACACATCTAATTCACCACTTCTTTTGAGGTGGCAGTCATGTCATGATAATGTGAAAACACTTATTCCTAGGATAATCTAAATGTGTTGTCAAATCCCATGCCACATAACTAGTACCGATTGTCCCACTTCCATCATCAAAACCAGCCAAAACATAACTAGTAACATGAGAAACTAATGTACTTAGAAAGAACAAATCCATAGGTAGAGAAGCCTTAATGTACTTAGAAAGAACAAATGCATAGGTAGAGAAGCCTTAAAACCCACTCCAAAAGGATTTGTGACTTATTTTTAATTGTTGTTGTGAACTTATCATGGTTAACTTTATAGTATGGTAAAACTTTTTAAAAGTGCAAAATATGGAAGGGCTTTAAAAGAATAAAGTTAAAAGTGCAAAATATGGAAGGGCTTTAAAAGAATAAAGTTAGTCTAACTTAAAACCAACTTCATACATTTAGTTCCTCATATGAAATTGCCCAATGAATAAATGAGAATTCACCCATCTTTTGTTCAAATATATTGTGTGGACATGCACTCTCATAAATGCATATTAATGCCCCTTCACCATCTTTGTTCAAATATATAGGGTGGACCTACAGTCTCATACATGCTTATTAGCCTTTAATTGCTCCAACATCCATCATGGGAGAACTTTTTAATTTTATTTTTATTGTTAATACTAGTAGGATGTGTAAGAGGAGAGTAAATTACTCCATAATTAAAATGATTTTGTTTTAATAAATGTGATAGAAAATTCAAACATAATTTAAGTTTCATTATGAATTTTTTTTTAATAAATGTGATAGAAAATTCAAATATTTAAGTTTCATTACGATGGAAGTTTTTTTGTATGGTGGTATTAAGTTTATGCGTAGTTTAAATGTTCGATTTTTTGGAGTTTTTATGGGCATATTTTCCGATGAATTTTTACTAAAATCCAGTCAAAATTTGTTGGAACTCCATATTTGAGTGATTGAAACTGTATAATTCTAATGCCTTGGGGGGTTTTCAGGGCATTGAAATCATTCATGCATTCAACAATGCAATTTAAATAGCAGAAAATGGTGATTTCACCAAAATTTGTTTCGCCAGATTCCGGTGAAAAAGTTCAAAAAATCGAATGTTTAGACAACTCCTTAAGTTTATGGGAGTTTTTTCCACTTCAAAATTAATTTAGATAGTAAAAAAATTAATTGGAGCTCTAGATTAATTGGAACTCTGAATTTTTGTGCCACCAAATTCCAACAACTTGGGGAAGTTTTCTACATTATTAAATACCCTCGGGTGTGAAGGTATTAAAAAGATGGTTTCAGGAAAAGAAAAAAGCATAGGGTTACAACCATAATATCATAAATGGGGAAAGGAATCCATTGACCAACATGTTGCAACCTTTCTCAATGAGATGGTCAAAGAGGGGTTCCTAGGTAGCTAGCAAAACCCCCCATTTTCTTTACAGTCAAAGGGGGAGAAAAAAACAACTCAGAGCTATAGAACCATCATCATCAATACAGTGTTTGCTAAGCTCATAGGTGATTAACATCACACCTCTACACATCCCAAATAGAAGTGTGCAACACCTACAATACCCTTTCCAGTGGCAACAATCTTTTTCCAAGTTGGGATATGCATATGGCAGTGGATTATAATTGTTTACAATGAAGAGAGATAGTGAATAAAGATTTAGAGGTGCGACTCTAAACAGGTTGTTGGTTTTCCCAGTTTGGGTTTCCATGGTAAAATCTATATGTAATGTGTGTGTGTGTGCCATTGTATATGTTTTGTTTTTATTAAGAGTCCATTTGCAGTAATTAATTGTACAAGGTTTAAAATCTACATTTGGTATCAGAGCAATTATTGGCTTCAGGGGGATGCCTTTATGTTCAGGGATTTGGCTCAGGTCTTTGATAAGCCTTGTTACAGTGGGAGCTTTATGATATCAATTATTATGATGAAAAGAAATAGCAAGCAGTTCAAAAATAAAGATTGAGAAATTTAATGGGCAAAGTTTTGAGTTGTGGAAGCTCAAGATGGAATATTTGTTGGTGGACAAAGATCAATGGATCGTTGTGGATCTAAGTACTGCACATCAATAGAAGACTAGGAAAAGTTGGATTAGAAGGAAAAGAGTACAATAAAGTTGTGTCTCTCATATTCACTATTATTGAATATGTCGAGGGAAGCTACAGCCGAGGCATTATGGAATAAGTTAGGGGTTTTATACCAGTCTAAGTCCCTGGTAAACAAATTGTTCCTACAGAAGAAGCAATGCAACCTAAGGATGCAAAATAGAGACTCGATGATAGAGCATTTGAATGCCTTCAATGTTGTGGTAAGTCGAATATTGTCTATTGATATTAAGATTTCTAACTAATATAAGTGTATTAGTTTATTGTGCTCTTTACCAGACTCATGGGATAGTCTGGTTGTGGCCATTAGTAATACAATTACTTTAAGTTTTGATGAAGTGGTCTCATCCTTGTTGTCGAAGGAGATGAGGCGGAAAAATATGGAAATCCAAAGCACAGATGCCTCATTTATAAGAGGATGCTCCAAGGAAAGAAATAGAAATAAGTCCATAAGTGGGAGATCTAAATCTAGGGGAAGATCTAAATCTCCCAGAAATTTTGTAAAGGTATGGTAGAGATGTGGAAAAGAAGGGCATTACAAGAAACAATGTAGATCCAAAAGTGTTGAGAGAGGGAAGGGATATGATGATGCTCCTTCTATAGAAGCAAAAACTTTCACGGATGGAGGGGGTGTGTACTTGGCTTCTTCAAGCACACATGCAAATCATGAGGCATGGTTGGTCGAATCAGGTGCATTCTTTCATTTGAATCCCCACAAGGAGTGGTTCTGTGAATATGAAAGGTATGATGGAGGTGACATTTTCTAGGAGATGACTCGACAACCAAAATCGTAGGAGAAGGAAAGTCAATTTGAAGCTCATGGATGGTAGGATCAGAACATTCCTCGATGTTATGCACATCCCAGGATTGGTCAAGAATTTGATTTATGTAAGCAAGATCATCGATGCAGGTGTAAAAATAGTGTTTGAAAAGGGAACCTTCAGGATGGTTCAATGAGAAATGGTGTTGTTGAAGGAAGTTTGGATTGGAACTCTATATAATCTATTGGGAAGCACTATTAGTGATGGGTGCAACAAGTCTTTTGCTTCTGAGATTGGAGATGAAGAAGAAAATACTCTTACAATCTCTAGAGAAAACACTATGTTGCGACATCATATACTGGGACATAACAGAGAGAAGGGCCTTTGAGTATTACATGCTAAAGGTGTGGTTGAAGGTATGTCTACTTGTTCTCTGGATTTTGATTTATGTGAACATTGCTTATATGGGAATCAAAATCATGTAATATTTTCATTTGGTGCTACGAGGGAAGAGGGAATTTTACAATTGGTGCATAGTGATGTATTTGGACATGTGTTGATTCCATCACTAGAAAAATCTATGTATTATCTCTCATTTATAGATGACTTCTCGAGGAAAACATGGATTTATTTCCTCAGGAAGAAATATGAAGTATTTGAAAAATTCAAAGAGTTTAAGGCTCTTGTGGAAAATCAGAAATAGAAGAGAATTTAGGTGTTGAGGATGGATAATGGTGGAGAATTTTGCGGAAATGAATTCGAAGAATTCTGTAAGAAGTGTGGTATATCAAGGTAGGAGACTATTCCATACACACCTCAACAAAATGGAGTTGCAGAAAGGATGGACATGACATTGATGGAAAAAACAAGGAGCATTCTCAGTGGTGTCAAGTTAGGACATGAATTATAGGCAGAGGCAGTGGGTACTATATATTACCTAGTCATTTGATCACCCTCATCAGTGTTGGATGACAAGACTCCACGCGAGGTGTGGACTGGTAAGAAACCCTCTCTTACACATCTCAAGGTATTTTGTTGTGATGTCTATGTTCACATTCCAAAGGAAAACATGAGTAAGTTGGATAAAAAGGTTGAAAAGTGTATCTTTATTGGTTATAAAGATGGTATGAAAGGTTATAAGCTTTATAACCTGAAAACTAAGAAGGTAGTGTATAGTCGAGATGTGGTATTTAGAGAAATCAAAGATGTTTTCAAACAGGAATTCCTACCAAGGGAGGAAAAAAAAAGAAAATAGAGTTTGAATTGAATGATAATGGATCAAACTCTGTAAAAGAATAGGAATAAGAAGAAGAAGAGCCTCATATTCTTGTATTGGGGAGATTGGTTCAGGAAAGAAGGAAATTGGAAAGGTATACTCGACCCGATTTCCGTTCAAATTATTCTTTGTTTATTACTGATGATGATCCTAGAACTATTAGGGATGCAGTGGATTCAGAGGATGGAAAACTATGGGAAAAGGCCATAGTGGAAGAAATGGCAGCATTGGACATGAATGAGGCTTGGGATCTAGTGGAGTTGGCAACTGGAAGAAATCTCATCGGCAAAAAATGGGTGTTCCTTAAGAACCAAATATCAATATAGCATAGAAAAACCTCAGAAAAAGTACTCAACACCTTGAAAAAGAGATCATTTCAGATAATAAGCCTCTTCGAGGGGGCAACCTCCTTTTACCCCACTTAAATGTTCAAGTACAAGATGATT
>SNQJ01S0090209.1:33037-50920 GCA_010110895.2 Picea sitchensis | reverse complement strand
CCTATAAAGCTTGTTGTGTTTTATTGTATGATTCCTTGATCACATACATAGGTTTATATTGAGTTTATGCTATTGCTATCACTTTGGTTGGTTGTGTTCTTTTGCAGGATCATCATTGTATGAGTGTTGGAATGGAGCTAGGATGGTGATAGCAAGAGGAAGCAACGTTTAAACGGTATGTCACCTATCCCTCTTTAGTTAGTAAATTCAATATTTAAAACTTAAGGAAAGTGTCATGTTCTGGTGTGTTTTGTTCTAGATCCAGGTGGATCTAGGGAGATTTGTTAGTGTCTGTACCTACCGATTAGTCTGATAACAGTGATTCACACTACTAGGGGAGGAAGGGTATGGCCTTCTCCCACGTGTGAGACTTTGTCAAGGCGAGATCTAGTTCGTTTTGTTTCTTTTTTTGCTTTTTTGAGTTCTTTTAGAGCTAGGACGTGAGGTTTAGAAGGTGGAGGGCACCTTCTCAACCTAGGACGTGGGGTATCTTGGTTTCTTGGGTTGCTTGTTTGATTTCTTGTTTATTCTCTATCTTCTTGCTTGTTGTTGTGTTGCTTGCTTCTATCTACATCATTAATATCTAACTTGAACAAGACAACTAATCACCTACCTAGTTGGGAGAGGAAAACCCCAATAGGTAAGGCTAATATCCAATGTGTTATTGATCTAAGTGCTTAATGTTTTGATGTACATGTTCTAGATCTAGATCACACACCTAATAACTACCTAGCATAAGTCTATTGGGCCTCTTAAGCAACTAAAGTAGATCTCATGCATGTTTAGTTCTTTCAAGTGCTTTTCTCTATGCTCAAGGTTAGATCTTAAATCTTGAATGTTGAAATGCTCTAGAAGTTGATGGTTAATTTCCTCATTACATAGATCATTGATGTTATTTCCATGTGCTTAAAGTAAATTGTTTCTAAGTGGTTAAGTAAGCAACATATTTCCTTCTTCTACACACTTAATGCTCTCATCCTTAATGCCCTCATACATGGTGTAAGTGTGGTTAATTTATTGCTTGGCAAGTTGTCCTTGTGCTCATTTGTTATTATTTTTTGCGAGCTATCTAATTGTGCATCTAGTGACTTGCGTTCACATAGCATATATGTGTTAATGCCTTTAAATTCACAAGCTTAAAAAACACAACTTTAAGGATGAAATAAGTTTCGGCCAAGTCACTAAATCACCAATAAAAAGTGTCATGAAATCATTAAAACACTCCTAAACACTCCTAAAAGTCTACCTAACTAATATATATACTTAATAGACTATTTAGGGTACCTTAGACCACCATCTTCACCATCTAAAATGGGGCTTGAGGAAAACAGCAAAGGGTAGTGGCAGGGAATTGTCTTGTGGCGCACCAGGTGAGGAGGAGGCTTTGGTGAAAATTTTAATAAAATTTGATAAATCTTAAGAAAGCCTAATAATTAAACACTAGACCAAACCTAATAGAATACTTGGGGGGTTTAATAATTAAGAGTGTGGATTGTCTTTGGTAATCTTAACAACATTTGTGCTAAGTCTTCTAAATCTTCTTAAGTTGTTGTTGATCTTGCTCGTGATGATAATGATGTGTTGGTGATGACCTCATAAATGTGGTAATGTGATATAATGTTTTAATCTTTATTATCCTTCACACATAAAGATAAACGTGGTTAGTTTGCTTGTTGTACTTCAGATATTCTTTAATTATCTTGCATCAAGTGCTTTGTGGATATCTCATTTATGAATAGATATTTTGTAATTCTTTTGTAAGTACTTGTATCTAATATTCATTAGTTTAATTGATTCTTTTGTAATTTTGTAAGTAACTTGTAATCTACTTGTAATGAAACACCCTTTAACATAGTTGACCCCTTGCCCAATCTTTAGGCACTAGTCTTAGTTGACCTAGGAAAAAGGCTTGCTTTTCATGCTAACCCTTGCATCTTGCATGGTTGCCTTAGCATTTTAGGAATAGAATCTCACAAACCTTGTAAATAATTAAAACTAACTCTTAGAACTTAACTTAATTCATTTAGTAACTAAGGTCTACCCCCTTTGGCTTCCCTAGGAGTAAGCCTAGACGGAAGAGGTTTTGGTCAAAGTGATAGCGTGGGCTGTGAACCTAGGCATTCTGCCTCCAAGGACACACTAAGTGAGTCGGACTTAGCTCATGTTTGCAAGTGTGTATAAGGACGGCAACAGATCCTGTAAGAGAAACAATTACCTCGTACTCTCGGTATTTCGGGCATATAGGAATTTTTTTTCTTCATGAGGAAATGTGGACGAGGATTTGCAGAAGTTTGTGGTAGGGAGTGTGTCAGGATTTGAGAGTAACCTTACGTTTATTGCATAATTAGTCTAATTTCTTTAATAAAACGGAAATGTTGAGTTTATATGTCCTAGTACTTAAATCGAGCAGAAAAACTTGAATATATGATTAGAGTTACCATCACCTTATTACCAATACCAGATCACCTAAGTACTGGATACTGGAATAGCGCAGAGTACCAGATACTGATCAGTATTGGAATAGTGCAGAGTGGTTATCAGTACCAGAATAGCGTGTTTAAAATACTAAGACAACTAAGAGGGGGGGTGAATCAGTTGTTACCGTGCTTAAACAATTTTTGCCTATTGAAATATTATTAATGTTCTCCAAGTGATCATCAAGATTATGCAAGTCATGAACAATAGAAATAATTAACATCAATCACACATATGATATACACAGAGACAGATATTCATGAGGAAACCCATAAAGGGAGAAAACCTCTTCTTCTTAGAATGATAGGAAGTCTTTTAAGTTATGTACATCATCAATATTTGAGCACCAACTCAAAATGAGTCTACAACCTCTTATTTAACAAGATGAAACTTGTAGAGAGCACCAACCCTCTGGTTTCTCTAGCACCAACTCCCTGAGTGTTCTAGCACCAACTTCCAGTCACATAGGCACCAACCTGTATAACAGAGAACAATGCTTATACCTTGCACCACCTTACCACCCTAGTTTTTCTGGATATAACCAGATGGAAGCTACAACTCCCTGTGTTCAAGCACCCACTTGAAACTCCGAGGACAACAGTCCTCCCTAACACCACCCTACCACCCTGAGATATAAATCTTTGCTTTCGAAAATTTATTAAGTGATACATTATTTATCAATGGATTACCAGTCTCATAATTGTTCTGCTACACTACTCTTCTCTGCTTGCATCAGTGTGTTCTTGCTCTTATCTTCTTGTGCTTAAGTTCTTGTACAGTCTGTTGTTTTTACCATTTCTTCTTTGTCCAGCTTATGTTCTTCATCTCTACATTTTCTCCCTTAGTTCATGCTGTAAAACTTCATTGCTTACAGTTCGACTACTTTTTACAGAGAAACAACAACCTCTCTCTATCACGACATTTTTCTTTTATTCCTACTCTCATCATTCGTTATACTCCACATCTCCAACGCTCAAGTCAGGAATCTAAAAAACGCTCAGGAATCATGATTCCAACGCTCAAGAACAATGATTCAACCGCTCAAGAACAATGATTCAGTTAGTGTAACTGAATCGTAACTGATCAAGAAATCATGAGATGAAACAACAACCATTCAATCAGATTCGGTTTGATCAGCGTCATTGGATTATACACGTAGATGATTTTTGACATTTCAATGCGTAACCTCCGATGTGGAGCCTAGAAGCGCTAGCTCCTTCCTCAATCTTTCGTTGATGTGACCTTGGGCGATGCTCTCATGTGACCACGTGATTGCGTGCACGGCCAAAGGTGGTTTGAGAGCAATCCTCTTTTCGCCTCGCAATTTACTACAGAGCTCCACGTATGCCTTTAGCGATACCATGGTTTTGATTGCAGCCCGCTCATGAAAAATTACGACCCGAGCATGTTCTAACCCCGCAATCCGATGGGACCGTCGATCTCACGATCTTGACGGTGCTCCTGAACTGACAGTTCAGATCTGTCCTTTAAAGTTTTGTGGATCATATCTAACCTTCCTAAATCAACGGTTGTGATTTATTCCATGATTTGGGCTTCAGGAGTTTCAACTCTCAAACCTTGCTTTCCTCTGTACGTCAATCTTCCGGAGTCAATGATCCGCGGACACATGTCCTTCTCAATCAATGTCTTTGCCTCTACTTCAGGGATTTTACCTGTCAACTAGATCAACGGTCCTGTGTCCCCTTTCTCAATCAACGGTTGAGATCTACTTCGCTACTGCAGGCTTCAACGATTTCAATTATCAACCTTCATGCTCTCCCAGAATGATTTTAGCTAGAGTCCACAGATTCCTGCCACGTCTCCTCCTCAAATCAACGGTCCTTGTTCACTTCAGGACTTCGGCCTTCGGGAGATTCAACTCCTCTACACTCGCTTGCTCCCAAGGCATTTCACTTGGATTCCACGATCTAACGATGTGTGTCCCCTTGAATCGGACGATTGAGGCTTACTTTGGGCCTTTACCCAAAATCCACAGATTTACGCCACGTCTCTTCTAGATCAGATGGCCCAGATCCACTTCGGACAATCCGACGCTTGAGATTTACTATGGACGATCTAACAACTGAGATCTATTTCGGATGATCGGACGATCGAGATTTACTTCGGCTCTCCGGGCTTCGGGAGTTTCAGATCTCAACTGAAAACTCTCGAAGTGATTTGTCCGGAGTTCACGATCTGTCACCACGTATCCCTCTAGATATGACAATTGAAATTTACTCCGGCTCTCTGGCTCTCCAGGCTTCGGGAATTTCAAATCTCAAAATTTGATCCCTCCTGAACTCACGGTTTGCTGACACGTATCTCTCGATGATCAATGAACCAGATTCTCTTCCTGGTGATGAACGGTCTCAAATTACTTCGGCTATTTCACCTCCTTTTGATCCACAAACTTATGGAGTTGTGGATCGTATGCCACATGTCCTCCTTGACAATGGACAGTCCCAAGATACTTTGGGACTTCGAAACTCTGGTAAGTCCCCTCTCCTGCGTGCACAAAGCATTAAGGCTCATGCACCTTGTTTCAATTATACGGTTGTTGTTCCTCTGTGTTGTGATCCAACGATCACTGTCACCCTCTCTCCTGAGCTTCTTATCTCTCTGACTTAGAAGGTTTTCTAAGTGTTCAAAGGTCTCAATCTTTGCTCCTCCTACGAGTCTGTCTCTTGGACCTCGTCTGCACTTCTGGAAAGCGCTATCTCTTCTGATCTCACTCGTCTTCATCGATGTCATTCTTTCCATAAATGACAATCACACTCTTTCTATAAAACATGCCAACAATCTTTCCGTTTGGCATTGATGGCAACCATGAAAGCCTACACTATTCTGCTTAGACCTCCAACTGTAGCATCCAGACCACACCTTTTCTCCCCCTTTGACATTAATATCAAAGAAAAATGAGAGTGACTCTATTCTCCCTCTGAACAAAGATACAATGAGCACTCTCCCCCTAGTCAGATAAACTATTTTAGATTGATAACAGGGTCACACCCAACTTCTAGCATAGATACTCAAACTAATATTTTGCAAGTGGTTTAGTGAAGATATCAGCTATTTGTTATGTGGAAGGAATCTAATTTAGCTGAACAACTCTGTGTGTAACCTGCTCTTTGAGAAAATGATACTTTATTGGTATATGCTTAGTATTTGAATGGAGAATAGGATTCTTCGAGACACTAATGGCACTGGTGTTATCACAATGAAGTGGAAGGGATCAGTATAAGTTACCTTCAAATCTACAAGAGTTTGTATCATCCATAAGATCTTAGTGCAGCAAGTAGCAGCAACAATGTACTCTGCCTATGTAGTTGATAATGAAATAGATCCCTACTTCTTACTAAGCCATGCTACTAACGAATCACCTAAGAAGAATGCATCTCCACTGATGCTCTTTCTCTCATCCAAACAGTTTGCCCAATCAACATCTGAATATGCAGTTAATTGAAAATTTTGATTTCTAGGATACCAGAGACCATAAGTCATTGTACCCTTCAAATATTTGAATATCCTTTTGACAACTGCTAAATGACTTTGTTTAGGAGCAGACTGATAATGACCTACCATTCCAACAACTTTCATTATATCAGGACGGGATGTTGTGATGTATAGAAGATTGCCTATCATTGATCGATATGTTCTTTGATCAACATCAGGTGAAATATCATCTTTACTAAGCTTGCAACCAACCACCATAGGTGTACTAACAAGAGAGGAATATTCCATCTTAAACTTCTTCAACATCTCTTTCAAATACTTTTCTTGAGAGATAGATAGCCCTGCAGAACTCTGATTGATTTGTAAACCAAGAAAATATGATAGTTCTCCTATCAAGGACATCTCAAACTCAGTTTGCATAGAATTAGCAAACCACTGAACTGAAGAGTCAATGGTACATCCAAAAATAATGTCATCTACATAAACCAAAACAACTAATAAATCATCACCTTCGGACTTAATGTATAGATTACTGTCAACAATACCTTTCTTGAACCCTTTGTCCTATAGAAATTTGTCCAGTCTATAATACCAGGCTCGTGGTGCCTGTTTCAGTCCATATAATGCCTTTTTCAACTTACAAACATACTCGGGATTATCTGTCAGTGAAAATATTTCAGGTTTCTCCACATATACATCTTCTTCTAGATCTCCATTAAGAAATGTTGACTTAACATCCATATGATATACTTTAAAGTTCTTATGACATGCATAGGCAAGAAATATTCTGATGGCTTCCAATCTTGCCATTGGTGAAAAGGTTTCATCAAAATCCTATCCTTCAACTTGTGCATACCCCTTACACACCAATCTGGATTTATTCCTAACAATTTGTCCATGTTCATTCATTTTATTCTTAAACACCCATTTGGTGCCAATTACATTCTTATCTACAGATCTAGGAACAAGCTCTCAAGTATTATTCTTCTCAATTTGATCCAGATCCTCATTCATTGATTTTAACCAATTTAAATCTTTACTCGCTTCATTAAAGTTCTCGGGTTCCACTATGGATATGAAGGCTATATGTGATTGCTCGGTGTCTTTGATTATCCTTCTCCTGGTTTGTACACCTTTGTCTTTCTCACCAATTATCTGACTTGCGGGATGATTCTTTTGAGTAATTCTAGAGGGAGGATTTGATGTTGTCTGTTGATTTGAGTCTGCCTGAGTATTTGTATCTTCATCTGACTCGGAGTCTTCTCTTTCTGATTCTTGGACCTGTTCATCTTCAACTTCAACTATATTTTTTGTTGTTGATTCAACATTGCTTACATCTCGTACTGGGATTTCTTCATCAACTTTTGTGTCAATACAATCAACAAATTTATGAAGCCTCTTATTATAGCATCTGTATCATTTATTGTTTGTAGCATACCCTAAGAAGATACCTTCATCATCCCTGTCATCATATTTGCCAAGATTTTCATCATTGTTCTTGATATAACACTTACTCCCAAAGACTTTAAAATGCTTGATTGAAATAGGTGTTCCAAACCATAATTCATAAAGAGTCTTTTCACTTTGTGGCCTAAGATGAGCTTTGTTAAGAATATGTATAGATGTATGAATTGCTTCTACCCAATACGTATGAGAAATATTCCTTTCATTCATCATTGATCTTGCCATCTGCTGGACTAATCTATTCTATCTCTCAACTACTCCATTTTGTTGTGGAGTCCTTGGAATAGTATACTCTCTTTTGATCCCATGTTTATCACAAAACTCTTTGAAGTCTCTTGAACTAAACTCTCCTCCTCTATTAGACCTTACTGCCTTCTGAATTTTTCAAATGCTTCAGATTTTTCTTTCAGGAAGGCAACCCATGTAAGTCTTGAATAATCATCAATAATCAACATGAAATAATTTTCTTTTCCTATACCTTCCTTCCTTGATGGTCCACATAAATCCATATGTACTAATTGAAGAGGTTTCTTTGTTGATGCAAATTTCTTAGATTTAAACTGTGTCCGAGTGAGCTTTCCTATTTGGGAAGGTTTGCACACAGAATCATATGGCTTTGATATTTTTGGAAGATCTTTTACTGCCCCATTGTTTCTAAGTTTGATTAGATGATCAAAATTTAGGTGTCCAAGTCTACTATGCCATAACCAGCTTTCATCATACTTGCTTAAGTGACATTCTTCTTTTTCTTCTTTCAAAACATAGACATTGTTTTCCATTCTTATGCCTTTCGCAGTCAACTATCCTGAATTCACATATTGTATTTTACAATATTTAGAAGTGAAAACAACTTTACATCCTTTGTTACAAACTTGACTGACACTAAGCAGATTATGTTTCAAACCATCTACAAACAACACATCTTGATCTTTCCCTTTGCCATTACTTAGACTTACCATTCCTTTACCTTTGATTTTTTCTAGTGCATCATTTCCAAATGTTACATTTCCTGATTTGCTTTCACTTAAAGATAGAAACTTACTTTTGTCTCCAGTCATATGTTTGGAACATCCATTGTCAATATACCAGGGGTACTTTTGTCTTTGAGCTGAAAGTACTAGACCACATTTTTCACTATCTTTCTTTTTCCATGTGCTGGCATTTCTAGCTAAGGGTTTTATCCTTGGATCTGCTTTGTAATTCTTCAGATGGCAGTTTGCATCTTTTTGGTTGAAGTTATGACAGTTATAGCATTCGAGCTCATTGTTCAATAGGTCAAAGTGATTGGTGCAACTTTGTCTACTCATTGGTTGTTTAGTTCTATGTTGCAACGATTGCTTATTTCTTGATATCCTCAATTGCATGTCTCTAAACTTAATTTGACAATTTGCATTCTTATGACCAAAATTAGAGCAATAAAAATAGTAACCATGGAAGAAATTTTGGTACCTGAAGGATGGCCTTCTTCTTGGAATTTGTTGCTCCATCTTCTAATATCTTTGTTTTTTATCAGGGATCCTCTTGTCTTTATTATCTTTTGGTGGCAGAGTACTCACATGGTCTGATTGTCTGCTGACTTGGAACGTGATCATCTTTATTGGCTCTTTGCTTTTTATCTGTTTGTTGTTGGAATCACTTACATAGCCTAAACCAGTCTTCAACAAAGGAGATCTTTGTTTGCTTAGAATGTCGTTTAGTTTTGTTGAGGCTTTAATGCTTGGAAGATTTTGGAGATACAATGCTTTAAACTTCTCCATCTCTTTTTTGGTTTTAACTACCTCTTCTTCCAAGGCTTCACATCTTTCCTTCTTCTCTGATAATTGTTGTTTCAAAATGTCCTCTATTTTCTTTGCCTCTTGTAATTTCAATTTTAGCAGGGAAAACTCTTCATCGGGTTTTTTACTGTCTTTCTCGAACTGTATCAGCAATTGTTTTTTCTTTTTCTTCTTAAATATGAGTTTAGCAATTTCTTCTAGGGCACTGATCAATTATCCTTCCATTTCAACCACAGCTTCTTCATCATTAACATCACTTCATGTGTTTTTATTATCATATTCCTCTTTGTCCATAAGCATAAAGTCATTAACCTTATCTTCACAAGAAGAATCACTATATGTGTCTCCTGAAGAGTCCTCATTGTTTACACATAAACTTTTATTTTTACCAAATCTCTTGGATTTGTACTTCTCTTCACCTTCAGAGTTCTGGTCCTTCTTCTTGTGTGGACACTTAGATGCAAAGTGACCTATCTTTCCACAGTTAAAACATTTGAAGGCAAAACTTGCCTTGGTACTTGTCTGATCCTTTCTGTAGTCTTCTCACAATTTTTCCTTCAACTTCATCAGGCTTAGAATCCTCATTCTTATTTGCTTTAAATGATGCTTCTCTAGAGGTGGGTTTATCTTTACTAATCCTCATTTCATAAGCAGCTAGATTTCCTAGAAGTTGATCAATAGACAAAATCTTAAGATCATTTAGTTCTTCTATTGCAGAAACTTTTGGATTAAATCTATTTGGTAGAGATCTTAAAATCTTTTGAACTAAAAATGTGTCTTCAATATTCTCACCAAGACCCTTAATGGAATTCACAAGCTCCTCATCTCTTAAGAAATATTTATTAACTGTTTTATCCTCATTCATCTTTAGTTGTTCAAATTTCAATCTATATGTCTGAAGTTTGGCATCTTTTACTTTCTCATTTCCTTCATAATTGCTAATGAGTTTATCCCACATCTCTTTGGTAGAATCAAGTTGCATTACTTTTACAAATTCATCTTTGGCAAGCCCACTCAAGATAGCATTCATTGCCTTTGCATTGAAGATAAATTCTAACTTATCATCTTTGGAAGCTAGCACAACAGGTTTTGTATATTCAGTCACTACAACATCTCAACCATCAACACCTAAGGCCATAATGTATGTTCTCATTCTAATCTTCCAGAAAGAAAAATGTGTTCCATCAAACAAAGGAGGCTTATTGGTCGAAGTTCCTTCATGACTTATCATGTTTAATCTTATTGATCTACCTTTAGCTAAAAGGAACCCGCTCTGATACCAATTGTTGAAAATACTAATACAACTGAGGGGGGGGGTGAATCAGTTGTTATTGTGCGTAAACAATTTTTTCCTATTGAAATATTATTAATGTTCTCCAAGTGATCATCAAGATTATGCAAGTCATGAACAACCGGAATAATTAACATCAATCACACATATGATATACACAGAGATAGATATTCATGAGGAAACCCATAAAGGGATAAAACCTCGTCTTCTTAGAATGATAGGCAGTCTTTTAAGTTATGTACATCATCAATCTTTGAGCACCAACTCAAAATGAGGCTACAACCTCTTCTTTAACAAGCTGCAACTTGTAGAGAGAACCAACCCTCTAGTTTCTCTAGCACCCACTAGAAGGAAGCACCAACTCCTTGAGTGTTCCAGCACCAACTGGATGGAAGCACCAACTTCTAGTCACACAGACACCAACCTTTATAACAGAGAACAATGCTTCTACCTTGCACCACCCTACCACCTTGGTTTTTCTAGTTGTGACCAAATGGAAGCTACAACTCCCTTTGTTCAAGCACCCACTTGAAACTCTAGGGACAACAATCCTCCTTAGCACCACCCTACCACCCTGAGATATAAATCTTTGCTTTCAAAAATTTATTACGGTGATACAGTATTTATCAATGGCTTTCCAGTCTCATCATTGTTATGCTACACTGCTCTGATCTACCTGCATCAGTGTGTTCCTGCTCGCATATTCTTGCGCTTAAGTTATCATATAGTCTGTTGTTTTTACCATTTATGCTATGTTTAGCTTATGTTCTTCATCTGTGCATTTTCTCCCTCGGTTCATGCTATAAAAATTAATTTCTTACGGTTCGAATACTTTTTACAGAGAAACAACAACCTCTCTCTGTGACAACATTTTTCTTTTATTCCTACTCTCATCATCCGTTACACTCCGCATCTCCAATGCTCAAGTCGAGAATCTCAAAAATGCGCAGGAATCATGATTCCAATGCTCAGAAACAATGATTCAACCGCTCAGGAACAATGATTCAGTTAGTGTAACTGAATCATAACTGATCAATAAATAATGAGATGAAACAACAACCCTTCAATCAAATTCGGTTTGATCAACGTCGTTGGATTATACACATAGATGTTTTTTAAATTTTCAATGTGTAACCTCCGATGTGGAGCCTAGCAGTTTTATCTCCTTCCTCAATCTTCCGCTGATGTGACCTTGGGTGATGCTCCCATGTGACCATGCGATTGTGGGCGCGACCAAAGGTGGTTTGCGGGCAATCCGCTTTTTGCCCCGCAATTCACTACAGAGCTCCACGTATGCCTTTGGAAATACTGTGGTTTTGATTGCGGCCCACTCACGAAAAATTAATACCTGAGCATGTTTTGACCCCGCAATGCGACAGGACCATCGATATCACGATCTTGATGGTGCTCCTAAACTGATGGTTTAGATCTATCCTTTCATGTTTTGTGGATCAGATCTAACCTTCCTAAATCAACGACTGTGATTTATTTCGTGATCCGGACTTCGAGAGTTTCAACTCTCAAACCCTTCTTTCCTCCATACATCAATATTTCAGAGTCAATGATCCCCAGACACCTGTCCTTCTTAATCGACAGCTCTACCTCTGCTTCGAGGATTTTACCTCTCAACTAGATCAACGGTCGCTAGAGTCCATAGATTCCTGCCACGTGTCCTCCTCAAATCAACGGTCCTCATTCACTTCGAGACTTCAGCCTTTAGAAGATTCAATTCCTCTACACTTGCTTTCTCCCGGAGTGTTTCACCCGGAGTCCATGATCTAACAACACGTGTCCCCTTGAATCGGACGATTGAGGCTTACTCGGGCCTTTACCCGAAATCCACATATTTATGCCACATCTCTTCTGGATCAGACGGCCTAGATCCACTTCAAACGATCTGACGCTTGAGATTTACTCCAGACGATCTGACGACTGAGATCTGTTTCGAATGATCAGACGATCGAGATTTACTTCGGCTCTCCGGGCTTCGGGAGTTTCAGATCTCAACTAAAAACTCTCGAAGTGATTTCTCTGGAGTTCACGATCTGTCACCACGTATCCCTCTGGATCTGATGGTTGAAATTTACTCCGACTCTCTGGCTCTTCGACTCTACAAGCTTTGGGAATTTCAAATCTCAAACTTTTCTCCCTCCTGAACTCACAGTCTGCTGACATGTATCTCCCGATGATCAACGAACCATATTCTCCTCCTGGTGATGAACGGTCTCAAATTACTTCGGCTATTTCACCTCCTTTTGATCCACAAACTTTCAGATTTGTGGATATTACGCCACCTATCCTCCTTGACGATGGACAGTCCCAAACTACTTCAAGACTTTGAAACTTTGGTAAGTCCTCTCTCCTACGTGCATAAAGAATTAAAGCTCGTGCACCTTGTTTCGATTAGACGGTTGATGGTCTTCCATGTTGTGATCCAACGGTCACTATCGCCCTCTCTCCTAAGCTTCTGATCTCTCTGAATTAGAAGGTTTTATAAGTGTTCAAAGGTCTCGACCTTTGCTCCTCCTACGAGTCCGTCTCTTGGACCTCATCTACACTTCTGGAAAGCACTATCTCTTCTGAACTTTCTCGTCTTCGTCATTGTTGTTCTTGCCATAAATGACAAGCACACTCTTCCTATAAAACATGCCAACATAGCACAGGGTTGTGATCAGTGTCAGAATACCGCAGACATCCTCCTTCGGTACCGGATGAGCACAGAGGTGACCATCAGTACCGGAATAGTGCATACTTCCTCTGTTGGTACCGGATGAGCACAGAGGCGACCATCCGTACCAGAATAGTGCAAACTTTCTCCTTTTGGTACCAGATGAGCACAGAGATGTGGTCTAGTACTGAATGAACGCAGAGATGTGGTCCAGTACCGGATGACCACAGAGATAAATATTGTAATCTGGTACCCAAGGAGAATTTGACATAGTACCTGGTGGTAGTGCTTTGTAGACCGAAACTTTTATAGGTTGCACTTTGTAGAAGTAGCTAATGTTTTATGGTGTTCTAGAAGAGAACATGTGATCTTATTCAACTGAAAAAACCATGTAGATGGAACAAATACCAACACTAGATGCAAGAACTTTGAGTTTGCATCAGAATAAAGCAAAGGAATTTGGTGACTGGGCTCCAAGATCTGTGACAAGAGGGTATTATGTAATTGGATGACCATAAGTTGAGATTTAGAACCCTCCTCTTTTGAAACCAAGTTGAACACTGCTCCTGTTGGCACTTCATTTTTATTACAAAATTAATAATCCTAACTACTACTTTTCTGTGGATTTTTATCAAGCCCAGATTAGTTAATGCTCATTGGTGTTTTTAATTTTAAAGAGTGAAAAACTTAAAGAAAACTCTATATATACCGTCCTGTGGATTTGTCTCGATCTTGGGCCAGTTCCTGCTCGCCGGTATTTTCAATTTTAAAGAGTCTAGAAAACTTAAAGAAAACTCTATATACTGTCTCGTGGATTTTTCTCGAGCCCGGGCCAGTTCCTGCTCGCCGGTGTTTTCAATTTTAAAGAGTCTAGAAAACTTAAACAAGATTCCATCTGATACATGTCTTCCTTGTTCATTTATCTACATGAGAACACAACCAACTTTTTGTTTTTGTTAGTTATATCAAAAAAAAGAAAATTTCTATCTATGTACATAGCTAAATTAATTCATGCAATTGACTTACTGTGGTGGGTCAGTAGGAGGAGAAACCCTCCTTCTTACCAGTTGCATTTCGGAATTCCGAAGAACTTTTTTGACAAAATCCTCTTTAGATAGAGGCTTATGATAAACCTTCAGTCGATGCCCATTTACGACAAAGGGAGTATGATTCTCATCAATGGTATTTATCCTTACTGAACCATTGTCATAAACGGTATCAACCTCATAGGGTCCCAACCATGTAGTAGAAAATTTACTTTTAAAATTTTTTAACCTACTATCATATAGGAGGGCCCAATCACCTGACTGAAAGGACTTCTTTTTGATGTACTTGTCATGCCATTTAGTCCTTTGCTCTTGTATAAGGGTGGTCCTTTGCAGAGCATCTTGTCTTATTTCATCAAACTCATTTAATTATAATAGCCTCTATTTTTTAGCTTCATCCAGATCCATCCCTAGTTGTATGGCAGTCCTGAAGGTTTTTAATTGAAATTCTATGGGAAGTAGTACCTGCTTCCCATACACCAACTCATACGTTGTATGCCCTGTTGTATTTCTCCAAGTTGTCCTATAGGACCATAAGGCCTCATGTAACCTATCAGCCCAATCTTTGTGATGCAGTTGAACAGTCTTAGTGAGGATAGCCTCTATCACCTTGTTGGTTGATTCCACTTGCCCGTTTGCTTGGGGGTGATAAGGCAAAGATTTTCTATGTTTGATCCTGTATTTTTGAGTGAGAACCTTGACCAAATTTGAGGTGAATTGGGTTCCTTGGTCAGTGACTATTTCTTGAGGTACACCGAAATGAGTAAAGATTTCTTCAAAGAGAAAGTCTACAACAGATTGTTCATTAGCAGAATACAGAGCTTTAGCTTCCACCCATTTAGTTACATAATATGTGCAGACCAAGATGTACTTCTTCCTTTGAGACATGGGGTTAATAGGTCCTACAAAATCCAAAGCCCAATTTTCAAAGGGTTAAATCACTACTTGAGCTTGGAGGGGTATTTCATCAACTGCAGTAGGTTTTCCCATTCTTTGGCAATCATCACAGTTGGCCACATATTTCTTTGCATCTTTAAAAATGGTTGGCCAATAGTATTTGGACTGTAGAATCTTGTATGTTGTCCTTTTGTCAGCAAAATGGCCTCCACATGGACCATCATGACAGGCTCTGAAAATATCTTGCATCTCATCCTCTCAAACACACCTTCTGATTACCAAGTCAGGTCCAATTCAGTATAAGCAATCGTCATGCCACATGTAATTGGCACTTAGCTGGATAATTATTTGTTTCTCTTGGGAGGATAGATTTTGAGGTATCTTTCCTGCTACAATATAGTTTGCTACATCTGCATACCAAGGGGTGTAAGTAAAAATAGCAAATAGATTCTCATTCGGAAAATCATCATCTACTGGAGTATTGTCACTTGTATGAATAAGTCTAGACAAGAAATCAACAACTAAATTATCTTTTCCAAGCCTATCAATGATGGTGATATTGAATTCTTGTAGTAATAACATCCATATAGTCACTCTAGCATTTTTAATAGGATTGTTCATTAAAAATCTGATGGTTGAATGGTCAGTATGTACAAAGACTTCATACCCTGTTATGTAGTGTCTAAACTTGTTAATGGCATGTACTCTTGACAAAAAATGTTTTTCCGTTACAGTGTAATTTACTTCAGTAGGTGAGAGATTCTTGTTGACAAAGTATATAGCATAAGGAATATGGCCTTCCCTTTGTCTTAAGACAGCCCCCAAGGTGGTATCTAAGGCATCTGTGCAAATATGAAAAGGAAGAGACCAGTTTGGTCCTCTCAAAGCAGGGGTACTTGACAGCTTTGTTTTCAAGATTTCAAAGGAGATTTGACATTGTTCATTCCAACCAAATTCAACATATTTTGTTAACAGTTTGAATAGGGGGGCAGCTAGGTTTGTAAAATTTTGAATGAATCTCCTATAGTAACCAGCATGCCCTAAGAAACTTATGACTTCTTTTTGTGAGATAGGAATCTTGATTTGGGAAATAGTCTCAATCTTGGCAGGGTCTACTCTTATTCCTGTACCATAGATGTGGTGACCTAGAACAATTCCTTTAGTGAGCATCATTCTAGACTTTTCATGACTGAGTGAAAGGTTGGTTTCTTTACACCTAACCAGTAATTTCTCCAAATTGTCCAATGCCTGTTGAAAATCATCCTCGTACACTGTGAAGTCATCCATGTAGACTTCCACACAGTCATGGGTCAAATCAGAGAAAATGGCCAAGACAGCCCTTTGAAAGGTAGCAGGGGCATTACACAAACCAAAAGGAAGAACCCTATAGGCATAGGTCCCCCAAGGGCAGGTAAACGTGGTTTTATCCTAGTCTTCTGGTGAAATTTGGAATTGATTGTAACCACTAAACCCATCCAAGAAAGAAAAATACCTCTTCCCAGACAAAGTGTCCAAGACTTGGTCTATGAAAGGAAAGGGAAATTAATCTCTATAGGTAGCCTTGTTTAATTCTCTAAAGTCCACACAAATCCTCCATTTCCCATTTTTTTTAGGGACAATAAATAATGGGGAGACCCACTTGCTATCTAATATAGGGTAAATGAAATTGACATGCAGGAGTTTCTGGAATTCTTCTTTCACTATGTCTTTCAAGGCTGGATTCATTCTTCTTTGGGGTTTCCTAACGAGTCTGATTTGATCGTTAGTGTAAATATGATGCATGCAAGTGTCTAGGTGGATCCCTTTCATGTCAGAGTAATCCCATGCAAAAGCACCAGATTGCCCTTGAATCATCTGTATCAACTTTTGTTGTTGATCTATTTCTAAGCTAGCATTGATATACAAAGATTTCCCATGATTGATTTCAACAACCTGAACAGCTGATTCTTTCCCTTCATCTATTTTTGAAACGGTGGCTATTGTAGAGGTGGAGGGGTGCCAGATTTCTTGGAATTCAGAGCTAAAGATATGTGTATAATTAGGAAAATATTGAGGATATTCAATGCATGTTGAATCAGCCAAGAATAGACTCAAAATTTGTTCTTCAGATTCCTCTTGAAATCCTTTTATATGTTCGACTGCTAACAAGGGTTGAGTACAGTTCTCCTTCCCATTAGGATTCTCCAACCAGAGAGGAACTTCAGTGGCTGGTTGGGCAGGGGGAAAAAGGATAAGTTTTTTACTTTGAGTGCCATTGGAAATTGTCATCTCTCCAGATCGACAACTAATAAATGCATCAGCAGTGGCCAACCAAGGTCGTCCAAGTACTACTGGATGTCTTGGTTTGGAGGATTTGGGATGAATAACAAAGAAATCCATAGGGTACTCCCAAGAAGCCAAGGTAACTGTTATATCGTCTAAACTTCCTACTGGGGTGATGATTGATTTGTCTGCAAGATCCAACAAAGTTTGTGTTGGTCTTAGGTGATCTAGTTGTAGCATTTTCATAGTGTGAGCCGACATAACATTTATTGTTGCCCCTAGATCAATCAGTGTGTTTGGCAAAGAAACACCGTTAATTTCTATGGTTACCACTGGGTTTCCTAGATCACTATATTTGGATGGAATTTTTGTTATAAACTCTGACAACTGTCCAACCACCTGTATGACAGAAGGCTCCTTTGATCTGGATTATTTTCGACACGAAATGAGAGCGGAGATATAATAAGGAAATGCACAGAGATATCGCATATATCCAATAATATAACAGAAATGTATCAGAGATGCAACCATAAACACAGATATACAGTAATA
>SNQJ01S0090208.1:32388-43372 GCA_010110895.2 Picea sitchensis | reverse complement strand
TTTAATTTGCATCTCACAAATTAATTTGACTAAGACCCATATTCGGCAATTTCTCCCCCTTAGGGCCTAGGGAAGAGAAACACTTGCCTTGGTACATAATTTAACAGGCAAAAAGGTGCAATATGTGGTCCTAACAGTCGTAAATCTAAATCCAAATCCAAATCTAAATCTTCATCTATATCTTCTTTTTCTACATTCCTGGCACTAATTCATATATTGCTCGTCTGTCAACTCTCACAAACATATATAGGAAAACAATGTAAGCCAACCTTCAGATTTCCTGGCCCTACTTGAAAGAGTCATCAATGTTTATGGAAAAGTTGTGACTCTGGTATGTACATACATCTAATTACTTGGCCCTCATTCCTGTTCTTTAACAAGAAATCCATAACTCCTACCAGAGATCGAAAAAGCTTACTATGTACACTAGTACAACATACACTAGTGAAAGATCTCAGTAGGAAGTTAAATGTCATTAGGAATATTCATGGGTAAGTTCATTGTATGGTTGCAAAGAAGAATTACACCAAAGTAAGGACATCCAAAATGATGAATACTTTACTTTGTATGATAAGTGAATAAGTTTCACAAAAATCAATATTTATTTTAATACATTTCCATATTTATTAATGCACCAGCATACAAGAATTAAGCTCTAACAAGAATGAGATATAATCAACTAGATCTTATTGTAGTTGAAACTGTTAAAAAACAATTATGTCATATAAGTTCCATGTTGCATAGACCAGGATCCTTGCACACAAAACATAACAAATATAATGCAAAAAATAGTCTCTATTTAAAAGAACTAATACCATCATCCATGCACTATTTTCCTAACAGGAAACTAATCTTAAACAAAGATAGATCTAGCACTTTCAGAAATAAAACCAACTCGTTTACATATTTTATTCTTTCATGCAAAAATGATTCATTTTCTAGACATATATCCATTGAAAATACACTTTGCAAATTCCATTCATAATTTATATATTTTCAAAACCATCTATTCTCACTTTGATCTGTGCATATTGCACTGCATCCAGCCGAAGCTATTGGTAAACACAAGTCACATAAATAGACAGATCCAGGATGCCTTAAACTTGTCATGGAGACAAGAATTGGTTTATCCCATCCATATTTGCAATTGGATATAATGGTTTTAACTTTTTTTATCCACACATGCAAAAGATAATTGACAAATTAAATTTTTGAGACAAGAAAAATAGACATGAAGACTATAACATTCAGAAGCATAATGAAAGAAATTAAAGAAATAGAGAACCAAGCTTAAAGGCATGCACATGATGAGAGACGAGAAGGGAGGTATCTCTGTTAGTCCTTCAATTGCATACCATGTTTGACTGTCATTTTCAATGGGGGAGTGCATAAAAACTTCAATTGCATCCACCAACTTCAGAGTGGGAAAACACGGGCCTTCCAACAGGACACTCACTACTTGATCATGATCTTCCAAAAGCAATCCAATCAAGGAAACTTGACTAATTTGTATCCATTGAAGATGCTAGAGATGTAGCACTAGATGAGGGAAAAGTTGGGGGTGCCCAAGCCAGGGCAATTCCTGAGAAAGATAAAAATGTAGATGAACTTGCATTTGTTTGTGACCGAGCAGACCATGCCCTTGGGGGTACTGGAGGTGCCCTTGAAGGTGCTAGAACGGATATAGCCAATGTGTTATTACCAACATTATCCTCCGATAGAAGGCCGTGAGAACTACTATTGGTATTAATACAAGTATTATTGAGTCTACTTAAAGATCCTGCTAATCCAAACGGTCTGCACTTGAGGTGCCCCTTTTGGTGATGACAAAAAATTAGCTTGCAACCCTCTCCACCACTGTGCAGGCCACTACATTCGAGACTTCATTTTTTCTTTGTGAAACAGCATGGGCACTTTTCCCCCTGAAAGAGGAAGGGATTGGTACCTAAAATCTATTCCCAAGAAGTCTAGATTGGTTTGATACTTCCATACAATTGATGTTTCTTTCTGTTTGAACCCCAAACTCCACAACACTATCTCCTCCCGGAATTCCCAGGGAACAACAAGTACCAGGTTGCATAGCACAAATTGTTCTTCTAGATGCTTGAGAGTTGAATTGGTATTTGAATTCATATGGCATTGGCCAATTCCTGCTCCAGCACAGATAGTTCTCTCTGACACTGGCCCACCTGTATTGCTTTCCATTGGCACTTCTGCCAAGTGTTGGCTCCTTGTTGAATAATGGACATCAATTATTTTCCCACCTAGATCAAGTCTTGTGTTGCCAGGCTGCTCCACGACCTGGTCACTAGATGAAGAAACATTAAAAGGAAGTGCATCAGATGTTGATATGCAGAATCATGGCCATCAATTATTTTCCCACCTAGATCAAGTCTTATGTTGCCAGGCTGCTCCATGACCTGGTCACTGGATGAATAAACATTAAAAGGAAGTGCATCAGATGTTGATATGCAGCCAAAATTATGCACCAACTAGCTCCTGTTGAAGGTCTCCTGGAATACTTATCCTTTGATCCAGATCCAGATCCTATACTAGGAATTTCCTGAGATAAAATTTTACTTGCAACTTGGCTTGCAGTTCACGTGATATAAGCCTTGCAATTAACTTTAGATACATAAGACATAGACATATTCACAACCTCACCAAGACTCACAGGTGAGTTATCTGCATGGCCTATCATTGGCCTTCTGAAATTCCCATGGTCTTAAGCTCTTTGACTTAACAGTGGGCTAGAATGTACGAGAGAATCACTGCTACTAGCAACATCCACATCAAATAGATCTTTAGCCACTGATTGGGGAGAGACAAAAGAATCATTAGAGGAAGATTCATGATCATTTTCAAAAATTACCGACCGGATTTTTGCATCATTCAGGAGCCCAGATATGAGAGGAGGTCCCACTCCTATATTCCTAGTCCCATTTTCCTCTATGTCAGTCCAATTATGGTTTTGTTCCCCATACACTAAATTTGACAAACTGTTGTTTACATTCAATAACTCCATATCATTCCAACTTTGTATCTATTGAGAAACCTATTAGAAACAACTCTTTTATCTCTCCTTTCCACACTATAACCACCACAAAAGAGACTTCTACTCATAGAAGAAGTCAGTGTTTCCTGAAGAAAGTCCAAGTCAGAGGTTGATCCTTCAGAGCTTGTCATATCAATATTTCTGATAGACCAAGTCTATTGCTATTGCTTGGTTCTCCCTTATGGAATGTAACTCTAACCTACCCTTTTTGACCCAACCCAACAACGATATTTCTTGTTGAACTTGACTACCTAGCAGCAACATAATTTATCTGCACCTTGCATGTCCTTGTTCAAGTTTGATGAACTGGAGGTACCTAGTTTAGGAACTGCTGAAACTGACTTTGGCAATGGTGACTTGTTGTTTGAGGGATTTCCACCAATTTTGGAGTATTCCCTTGGTTCCATGTCTTTAGTATGGTAACTACCTCCAATTCTTGTAGGGTAATGAGTACTCTATGCCTCATGATTTTGTTCTCCAGAAAACAAACAAGTACCCCACCTACCAGCTCCAATAGGTAGTGCACTTCCCCTGTCAGCACAATCATCCATGACTGTACCTGATCTTCCAACACAAAGATGCAAGGAAGAAGAAGTCTAAAAGGAAACCTTTTTCCCAGCCAAAGTACCTTGTCATCAACCAAACTCCTTAATGTATAAAAACCTTGCAGTGGATTCTCCTTGGAATAACAAAGGAATTTGTACGCTGTGCTTCCAGTTGCTAAAATGTAACCAACATACAATCAGTGTACATACCTTAAATGGTTGGATCAGAAGTAGCATGTCAATATAAATAAAAAATTCCAAATTCTAAACATATATGTGCATACAAAATATGCACAACAATCACCACTCATAATTTCTATCATCAGTGTTTAAGAAAGTTCCTGACAGACTGACCTTATGTCTATATTTGAAAATTGTATAACTACAATTTTAAATAGAGAAGACACAGGTCATTGGCAATGTTTCAATGGTGCATAACAAATTCACAAAGAATGTTCAATGCTTCAAGTTTTGGAAACTCAACATGGCATGTATCTGTATTTGATACAACCATAATCAACACAAAAATAAAAAATAAATGACCATGTTCTGTAAACATAAGAATGATATATAACAATCTTAAGAAGACTAATACATAAGGTCATGAAACTTTTAACATGGGTTGACTTGGCTCTGAAAAATGTATTATCCTATGCTTGGGAAAATCTTTCCTGATTTTAAAATCTGGCTTTAGAAACAATTTTCAACAGAATATTAATTTACATAATTTTCCCACTGTGCAGGTAGGTAATATAAGTATTGACTAAAATCTATTTGAACAAAATTGAGACATAAGAAGCCTGTTGAATTCCTCAATTCATTAATAGCTGAGTTATGAGAACATTTATAGACATTTAGCTTACTGTAAAAGAACTGAAAGGAGAAAAGACATTTACAATAACTTAGACAAGACAAAACATGAATCAAAAAAAAAAAAAATCCTGAGAAAACCCTACTTTGCCCAACCTGTCACTGTAAAATTTTAAAATTTTCTCACTATGGTGTACCTTACCCACATGGAATGAGACTAGGGAAACTCCTAAGCAATTTGCCAAACTAGATGCCCCACAATTCTACTCGTTGTAGTGCAAACTCTTGTGTTAGGATGATTAAAAGTTAAAACACTATATGTAATGAATCCTAAAAAATAATTTACACCTCTTATACTTATGTCCCTCGAACCATATTGATATCCTCAATGCCTTAATAACTTAATCACTGATGGCTTGAGATTACATGATTGATGGAACCAGTTGCTACTTTCACTGTCTAAGTAGTAGCTAGAGAGAGATTGGGTTTAAGACTATGGAAATACAATACCTTTGTCTTGGTGAAGTTGCTCAACCCTGTGCTCATGTTCAAATTGAAAAGAGAGTAGAGGCAAAACACGATTGAAAGGCATTTCATCTTGCAATGTAAGCCTTTCAATTCTCTGAGATGTATCTTTGATTATTGTGTGCCATATTATTCTTGAAGAACGTTTCTTGTTGTCATGTCACCCTTACAGTGTCCACCAGCTATCCCTTGGTGAACTTCCTACAAATTTTCTTCTCCTCTATTTTTCACTATTGCAGGGACCCAAAAAGCAAGAAAGGGGTACAACACCTTAGAGGCCCACGCAATTTTTGCAGAGGTTGGAGAAAGAGCATTGCAAAGGCCTAGTAAGATGTGAAAAGGAAATCCAAGAGTGTAATGCCCTAACGACAAAATAAGCAGAACAAATCTTACAAGAAACATATCAATATAAAATCATAGTACTTGTAAAAATTGTTGAATGAAACTTCCTCATAGCACTTGTAAAAATTGCTGAATGAAACAATATCCAATTGTGCCACCACCCCAACTGAAACTTCCTGATAGTACTTGTAAAAATTGTTGAATGAAACAATATCCAATTAACAACAATATCTCAGTTTCGGGACAACGATCTTACCCTATTTCCTGCAAAGTGAACCCATGTGAATATGTATGTTTATTTATGTATATGATCTCCCATGTCAAAGAATATATAACAGTGACAGCTAAGGAATGACTGGAAGCTCGGCTCATGGCAGTTTTAAAATTACAGATATTGACAAAGAGGTAGAAATAAAACAAGAGAGATTGAAACACAGGCTGTGAGTGACATGCAAAGAAAACACCCATTTGTGGATGTAAAGATGGAGGCCATATTTCTCCAATTTTCAGTCATCGGTAGATTGGCAACCAATTAGGGATTTATTGGGATACAAAGACATACATGCCATGGGCGTGGGTGTTTATTGTTTGAGATTTAGGCCAGGTCATCTGCATGTGACCGACCCTGGGGCTTGTCTCTTCATCGCACTCCACCGCATCTTTAACCACATGACGTAATCTTTATGAGCAATAATCATGATCAGGCTATTCTTCATGACCAACCTGCCAGAACAGGAACAACATCATACTCATGATTGAGACCAGACTCTATTATTAATAAATAAAAATGAGCAAACCATATATCTATTGAGAAAATGAAACTCTGTTACTAATAAAAATGAGCATGCATCTCGTTGTCGTGGGCTTCCCGGATGCAACGTCTATCCTTCAATCATTTATTCCATGATATCATGCAGTCTCCTCTCTTCAACTTCAAATTCAAAGAACATGCAACTTCCTCTATCATAAGATAGAACATACATGTAGACAAACAAACATATACACACAGAGATAGACAAACAGATACACATCCACACACAGACAGACAAACATATACACGACCACACACAGACATACAAACATAGACACACATAAAGCACTTACTAAGAAAACAAATACAAATACAGAGAGACTCTACAAATGATAGGAGAGGATGTGAACAAACGAATGCAATGCAAATTCATACATATATATAAATTCCACCCGTCCTCGACCGTTAAAGGACTGGATACAAAAAATCTTGATTTTCTTCCAAAAAAGCTAAATACCGATCTCGATCTGCTTTTGCAAGAAATTCCTTTCCAAAAAAGCTAACGGCTAAATACCGATCTCGATCTGATTTTGCAAGAAATTCAAAATCTTGATCCGCTTTTGCAAGGAAACTCCCGAGTCCACCTTCCACTTCATCCATTTCCCCAGTTCTCTTATCGTTTCTCAGAATTTTAAAGTTCTGAAAAGGTTGAATATGACCCACAACAAGATGATCGCTATGCTTCATGCTCACCTTCATTTGGTATCGTTTGACCCAAATCATCTAGAAGTAATAATTTTTAAAAACATGACAAAATTGTTAAAAAAAGGGACACAATGGTGTAACTACACAATTGCGCTAAGTAGATGTTCAAACATTTAAAACCTCCATTCCCTTGAATCTTCAAAGAGTTATGACTAATCTTTCCAAGGTATCTATAGAGATTCCCAAAGGGTTCCCGCCTACCCAAGAGCATGGTCATGCTATTCAATTGCAATCAAGAAGTCTCCCTCCTTACATTAGACCTTACATGCACCCCTACGCACAAAATAGTGAGATTGATCATATGGTTCAAGAAATGTGAGAGGTTGGAATCATTCAACCTAGAAAATTTTCTTCACTAGAGGTTAAGATGGTTTACAAAGAAAAATGGTACATGTTGTATGTTCCTACATCAAAGAGATCTCAACAAGACCACCATTAAAGACAAATTACATATTCCTATCATTCATGAATTAATAGATGAATTGTAGGTAGCAATTTTATTCACTAAGTTGGATCTTCATTCAGGTTATCATCAAACTAGGATGAGGGAAGAGTACATCCCCATAATAACCTTTATAATAGATGAATGAAATTATAAGTTTTTGGTGATGTCATCTTGCCTTACTATGCACCTTTCACATTTCAAAGGTTGATGAATTATATTTTCATCCCTTCCCCGTAAATTTTGTGTTAGGATTTTTTGATGATATACTAATCTACAATAAATCTTGAGAAAAGCATATATAACATGTTGAAATGATCTTAAAATTAGTGGAGGAGAAAAAAACTATTGGAAAATACTTCTAAATGTTCCATTTGTGTTCAATAAGTGGAATATTTGGGTAATATTGTATCTCATGAGGGTGTGAAAGTGGAACATAACAAAATTAAATCTATGGTGGAATGTTCAATTCCCAAAACATTGAAGAATATAAGATGGTTCTTAGGATTGACAACTTATTACCATAATTTTGTCAAGAAATATGGTCGAATAGCAACACCTCTAACAATATTATTGACAAATAATGTTTTTTATTAGACTCAAGAAGCGATGTAAGATTTTGAAAAACTTAAAGAGGCTATGTGTAGAACTCCATGCTACAATTGGTTTCAAAAAAAAATTCATTATGGAGTTTTATGTCTTTAGGGTTGGCGTTAGTGAAATTTTAATGAAAAAAAATAAGGCCCCTACCTTTGAAAGCCACCAACTTAAAAGGAAGAACTTACTCAAAGCCATATGTGAGAAGGAAATGTTGGCATACTACATGGCATTAATAAATGAATGATACCCTTACCTAATAAGAAGACACTTCAATATAAAAGAAGATCATGATAATGTAAAGTACTTCTTAGAATAATGATCATATTTAGAAGAACAACAAAAATGGGTTAAAAAGATGCTAGTTTGTGACTTTGAATTTTTTTGCAAAAAAGGGAAAAAATGTGGGGGTGGATGCACTTTCATAAAAAGAGGAAAACATTGAAGCTTTACTTTGTAGTATTTGCATTCTACAAGTTGATTGGATGGAAGAAGAAATGATAGAATGGTAATAGACTAGAATTCATTGAAGCTCATTCAACAAATATAACACGCTCTAGTGCAACATATGATTTGTGTGGAAGAATGATTTACTTTGGTATAAGGATCACCTGTATTTATGTAAGAATTCACAAATCAAATAGAAGTTCATGTTGGAACTAGACATTTATACTACAGGAGTACATTTGATATTTTTCAAAACTTACCACAAGATCAATAAGGAATATTTCTAGGAAGGTCTTAAAAATAATGTTCAAAAGTTTGTGGTGAAATGTTTGGTTTTCCAATAGAACAAATGAGAGACAATCAGGATCTCGTGTCTTCTAAAGTCGTTAGCCATACCAATTCAACATTCAAAATAAGTCTCAATGGATTTTATCATAAGTCCACCAAATTCTAAAGAAAAGAATGTCATCATGGTGGTGGTGGATTAACTCACAAAATCTCTTACCATCCTCAATCTGATGCACAAACTGAGATTGTCAATAAATTTCTAGAAGGTTATCTCCATTGCTTTGTGTATGATAAATAGCCACAATGGGTCAAATTCTTACCTTAGTAGAATACTGGTACAACATTTCCATCCATACTTCATCCAAAATATCCCTAGTTATGAAACTCTATGGGCATCATCCTCCATCTATTATATCACCTTTGAATTTAGGGATTATGTATTCTTAAGGCTACAACAATAAAAATATATGTCCTCAAGAAAAAAAAATTAGGGCAATAAATTAGTACACAACTACTATGGTCTCTATAAGATATTGTAGAGGATTGGTAGTATGGATTACAATTTGGAGTTGCATCCATGTTCATTTGTACATCTGGTCTTCCATATTTCATTTTTAAAGAAGGTCATCATTGATAAGATCCTAGTTTAGAGTATTTTACAAAGATTGATGGAGAGAGGAAAATTATATTAGAACTTGAAACAAACATTGTGTTGAAATATTGTAATTGCAAATAGTATTATGTTCATTATTGATGTATTATTCGTTAGATCAATCCCCTTTTGCGAATTGATCATGCCGGGTATTGTAAATGACCAAATCCCTTTTTGCGGATTGGTCAAACCCTAATTGTAATAGGCTAAGTGAGAAGTCGACCCCAAAATATATTAAAGTGGTTATAACCACCCAAATTGAGAACTCGACCCTACCAATGAAAAGACACCTCACTCCAGTGCCTGCCAGATTGTATAAATAAAGAGGCTAGCACCTTATTTGGACACACACTCACTTGTTCATCAGAGCGCAAGTTTAGAGCTATAATTGGAGAAGAAGGAAGAGAGAGAGAGGCACATTCTTGGGAGAGGAATTTCTGTATTTGTTTGAGTTATCTCTTGGCATTGTATTGGCTATCTATATTAAGGAAGTTTTTGTTGGGTTTTCTCCCCCATGAGGGTTTCCCAGGATAAATGATGCATCTCTTGTGATTGTGTATTTCTCATTGATCCTATCTATGCTATGGTTATCTAGTGAAATGAAAAGAAACCTAATAATATATTAAACCTTATCATGGTATTAGAGCTAAGCTGAAGAGAGCATCTTTCACAAGAGAAAGAGAAAAACGTCATTGTTGTCGTACATGCAAATTAGGGTTTTTTATTGAAGAAGAATTTCAGCCCCATAACCATTTAGAAAAGTACACCCTTCCTCAAGGATCACTTTGGCATCCTCAACACAACTTTTCAGTGGCTAGATCTCCCAGAAAGTGAAACCCTAGTTTTCACAAAGTACCAGAAGTACCAGAGTACCAGAAGTACCAGAAGTACTAGAGTACCAAAAGTACTAGAAAACCAGAAGCACTAGTCCAGAAATCCGTTGATCAAGATTGAAGGGGTAAAAGATGGATTTTCTAAAATCTAACCACACCAGGCTACTCATCTCAGCCAAGCGCACCTCTTGGTAAGTTCATAATTCAATTTTGAGCATTTTCATTTTTTGGTCATTTTCCTAGCTCCGGGTAAAAGATGTCTGAAAGCACTAACCTTGTTGACAAGCTAGAAGGTGTGGAAAAATTATATGCCTGGAAGTATAATATTGGACTCATTTTTGAAGAGAATGACCTAGCAAGATTCATCAAAGAAGAAGTACCAAAACCCGAGGATGTTGCATATAAAGAAAAGCACCAAAAGGATATGATCAAGGATAAAAGAATCATTGCAGACTCTATTGAAGATCACTTGGTTCCTCAAGTGTCTTCAAAGAAGACTCCAAAAGAAATTTTTGATGCCCTAACCAGATTATATGAAGGAAAGAACATAAACTGGAAGATGAATCTAAGAACTCAACTCAAGAATACAAGGATGCAGAAAGGAGAAGTGATCTAGGAATATTTCTCCAGGATATCTCAATTCAAAGAACAAATAGAAGATATTGGAGATATATAGATGAAGATGAACTCATAATGACAAACCTTAATGGTCTCAGAAGACCTTGGGATGCATTCATCCAAACTATTTGTGCTAGAAAGGAGAAACTAAAATTTGACAGTCTTTCGGAAGAATGTGTTCAAGAAGAATCAAGAGTAGCTAACCGAGAATATTTACTATCAAGAGATGAAGATCAAGCCCTAGCTACTCACGCTAAAGGAGGAAGAAAGAAGTATTACTTCCAGAAAGAAACTCATAAAGAGTCTCACCCCCA
>SNQJ01S0090208.1:0-10301 GCA_010110895.2 Picea sitchensis | reverse complement strand
ATTCCGCCCCTCCTCGACTGTTAAAGGAGTGGATACAAAAAATCTAACGGCTAAATATTGCTAGTCTGCAACAAAATCTCGATCTTCTTTTGCAAGAAATTCAAAATTTTGATCCGCTTTTGCAAGAAATCTCTCGAGTCCACCTTCCACTTCATCTATTTCTCCAGGTCTCTTACCATTTCTCAAAACTCTAAAGTTCTGACAAGGTTAAATATGACCCACAATACGATGATCACTCAGCCTCACGGTCACCCTCATTTGGTATCATTTGACCCAAATCATATATAAGTAATAATCTCTAACAACATGACAAAATTGTTAACTACACAATTGAACTAAGTAGATGTTCAAACATCTAAACCCTCCATTCCCTTGGATCTCCAAATATTTATCACTAATCTTTCCAAGGTATCTATAGAGATTCCCAAAGGGTTCTTACCTACCCAAGAGCATGTTCATGATATTCAATTGCAATCAAGAATCCTCCCTCCTTACATTAAACCTTACATGCACCCCTATGCACAAAAGAGTGAGATTGATCACATCGTTCAAGAAATGTGAGAGGTTGGAATCATTGAACCTAGAAATAATGCCTTTTTTCTTCACCATAGGTCAAGATGGTTTACAAAGAAAAATGGTACATGGTGTATGTTCCTACATCAAAGAGATCTCAACAAGACCACCATTAAAGATACATTTCATATTCCTATCAATGATTAATTAATACATCAATTGTAGGTAGAAATTTTATTCAATGAGTTGGATCTTCATTCAGGATATCATCAAATTAGTATGAGGGAAGAATGCATACCCATAACAACCTTTATAATAGATGAATGGAATTATAAGTTTTTTGTGATGTCATCTAGCCTTACTAATGTACCTTTCACATTTCAAAGCTTGATGAATTATATTTTCATCCCTTCCCCATAAAATTTGTGTTAGGATTTTCTTATGATATACTAATATACAACAAATCTTGAGAAGATCATGTATAACATGTTGACATGGTCTTAAAACTAGTGGAGGAGAAAAAAACTATGGGAAAATACTTCTAAATGTTGCATTGGTGTTCAATAAGTGGAATATTTGGGGAATATTGTATCTCACGAGGGTGTGAAAGTGAAACATAACAAAATTAAATCTATGGTGGAATGGTCAGTTCCCAAAACATTGAAGAATATAAGATGGTTCTTAGGATTGACAAATTATTACCATAATGTTGTCAATAAATATGGTCTAATAACAACACGTCTAACAACATTATTGAAAAATAATGTTTTTTGTTGGACTCAAGAAGCAAGGAAAGATTTTGAAAAACTTAAGGAGGCTATGTGTAGAACTCCAAGCTACAATTGACTTCAAAAAAACATTCATTGTGGAGTTTTATGCCCTTAGGGGTGGCATTCGTTCAATTTTAATGAAAAAAAATAAGGCCCCCTACCTTTGAAATCCACCAACTTAAAAGGAAGAACTTACTCAAACCCATATGTGAGAAGGAAATGTTGGACATACTACATGAGGTTATGAAATGAATGATGCCCTTACCTAATAACAAAACACTTCAAGGTAAAAGAAGATCATGATAATGTAAATTACTTCTTAGAATAATGATCATACTTAGAAGAACAACAAAAATGGGTTACAAAGATGCTAGTTTATGACTTTGAAATTTTTTGCCAAAAAGGGAAAAACGTGGGGGTGGATGCACTTTCATAAAAAGAAGAAAACACTGAAGCTTTAATTTGTGGTATGTTCATTCTACAAGTTTATAGGATGGAAGAAGAAAAGATAGAATGGTAATAGGATAGAAGTCATTGAATCTCATTCAACAAATATAACAGGCTCTAGTGCAACATATGATTTGTGTGGAAGAATGATTTTCTTTGGTGTAAGGATCACCTATATTTATGTAATAATTCACAAATCAAATAGAAGTTCATGTTGGAACTACACATTTATACTATAGGAGGACATTTGATATTTTTTAAAACTTACCAGAATATCAATAAGGAATTTTTCTAGGAAGGTCTTAAAACTATTGTTCAAAAGTTTGTGGTGAAATGTTTAATTTTCAATAGAACAAATGAGAGATAATCGAGATCTTATGTCTTCTGAAATCATTAGCCATACCAAGTAAACATTCAAAATAAGTCTCAATGGATTTTATCATAGGTCCACCAAATTCTAAAGGAAAGAATGGAATCATGGTGGTGGTGGATTAACTCACAAAATCCTCTTACCATCCTTAATTTGATGGACAAACTGAGATTGTCAATAAATGTCTAGAAGGATATATCCATTGCTTTGTGTATGATAAATAGCCACAATGGGTCAAGTGGACCTTAGTAGAATAGTGGTACAACACTTCCATCCATACTTCATCCAAAATATCCCTAGTTATGGAACTCTATTGGCATCATCCTCCATCTATTATATCACCTTTGAATTCAAGGATTATGCATTCTTAAGGCTACAAGAATACAAATATATGTCCTCGAGCAAAAAAATAAGGGAAATAAATTTGTATGCAACTACTATGGTCTCTATAAGATATTGTAGAGGATTGGTAGTATGGATTACAAATTGGAATTACATCCATGTTCATGTGTACATCTGGTCTTCCATATTTCTTTTTTAAAGAAGGTCATTAATGATAAGATCCTAGAATAGAGTATTTTACAAGGATTGATTAAGAGAGGAAAATCATACTAGAAATTGAAACAAACATTGAAACCTGAATCAAACAATTACAAAATAAAGAAATTAGTGAGTACCTCACCAAGTGGAAGAAATTTCCAATAGAAGATGTGACATGAGAAGATGATTTCCTCAAACAAGGGGAATTTAATTTGAAGGGGCATGTAATGTTAAGCCCTAGGTCTTGGGACATTACACCGCTATTGTTATATTATTGTTGTCATTTTTCTTTTGTAAATAAAAAAGAGAAACCTTATATTATATCAATTGTCTACAATACAGTGACACCTGGTAGACACATGTTCTACCACAGAAGGGAAACCAGAACAGGTGGATCCGATTTATTTCAAAACTACCATGACTATAAAAATTATGCAAAAGCTATACAAAAAATTGCAAGTGTTTGCAGGAACCAAGTTCCACCTTCCTATGCTAGGGCTGGCCATGTACAAAGCCACCATTACTGATAGAATTATACAGACATAATAAGGAAAACTTATTGAATCATCTAGCTTGTCGTCATGGTAGATTAGACCACCGACGTTGTAACTGAAATAAACAACAAGCTATGACCTGGGATGAACTGCTTTAGTCCATGGTGGGACTTGGTTGTCCATTGATGGTATACACTGGGGTGAATCATTATCTACAAGTTGTGCACTGAGATTGCACTAGAGCATCCTTGAGCTCCCCAAACCGAATGTCCATTCTTTGATTGATAACATATTGATAATGCATTTGGTTGTCTTATCACTACCTAATTTCGAAGAGGATCTCAAGGTGATCTTTTGCAATATGGTTGGAAACATGCAGTGCCTCTTCTTCCTTTCCCTTCTTGTCATCGCACGTTGGAATGGTTTCCTTGTCTATACCTTCCAGCTGCCAACATGGAGGGATATCCTCATCCACTTGGCAGCTCCCGTCACCATTGTATGGATCTCTCGACTTGATTATTGGGGGGGCTAATAGGTTGGTGGCCATGGGGGGATGCATGCCCAAGGGTGGAGCCTCCTCTTTCACAATTCTTGGACTATAATTCAGAGCTGGAGGTGGCGATGGGGGAAAGTACACCATGGAGGAAGTTGTCTCCATATTTACCTTGCAAACCTCAGGATACTGAAGTGGAGATGACTGAGTTCTCTGAGTTGAGTGGTGGGGATGGGCATAGAGAGCGATGAGTACTTTTTGTGATGTAGTGAGCCTGTTAGCCCGAGAGAGGGAACCATTCTTTTGAGTGCCCCTCTTGGTCTTATTGCTTGGCATGGTAGGGGGACAGGGGGGTGGTGTTGGGGGTAAAAGGAGGCTGTGGAGAGAAGCGGAAGGCAGTGGAGGGAGGTGGAGGAAACTGAGAAGAACAAGGCTTAATGGATGTTCCTGGTTCACAGGGGGCGAATTAAGGTTGGGAGGATGCCATTGATGCATAGGGAAAGAAGGATGATGCTAGAAAAAATGTGAAGGTAGAAATGCTATGCAAGAAGAGCACACCATGTAGAAAACAAATTGAGTTGAGTTCGGGGGCTACTCTTAACTCCATGAGAGCCTGAAATGACCCTTCCCATCACCATTGAAGGTCGACAGGACCTCTATAATAGCCTGGTACCAAATGCCTAGCTGGTTCGATCGCCCAAGAGCCCAGCCAAGCACACTAACTTAATTCCCCTCATGGTGTGAGCCATGGGGGGTAAATGAGCAGGGGGTGGCACCCGGGGTTAATAACTCCCCTGACTGTCCTGATCCAGCTGTCCACTGCATCGCGCCAGGTGGCACCCCATCTGGGTGATATTATTGTTGTCATTGTTGGTTGATTAGTCCCTTTAATTGTAATTGTACACATTCATCTCCTATATATACCATGGAGACCTAGTTATCGAAATCATCTTAATGTGTACATTTGATATGTTGTAAAAGGAAGTTTTCCCCTCGAAGAGGCTTAGTATTCATTCACTATTTTCTTATTAGTTTCATATTGTTCCTATTTTTATGTTATTTTAGGTTTTTTTACCATAACAATGTAACTTAAGTTTATACCCTAATAATAAAAAATTAATAATAGGAGACCAAATTAATGAGATTGAGAAACAATTGAAGAATCCCTTGTATACAATTTGACTCAATATATGTAAATGCTATCATTGGAAAAGTTAATTCCTTATAAGCCACCTCTTTCTCATAATTTGTATGCATGTGGGATTATTCATAATATATACTCAATGTACACACAAAACTATAAGGAGAGTATTAATGTGGAATAAAAACTCAACATAGGGATATGCCACTATAGTATAAGACTTGCAATTATTACAGTCATCACAAAGTTATTAATCATAAGCCAAAGAGTGCCCACAAAGTATAAGACCAAAGTTACTACCGGAAGAAGGGAGGATGTTATCACATAAAATTAATAACTTTTGTAGATACCAACAATTACTGAGCCTAAAATCCCATCTTTAAACTTGAAAGGAATTTACCAATCTTCGTAAATGAAAAGGATTATGTACCTTTTGTATAGTCTATTAATTTCTTAAAATTTGCTTTGGTATTTTCTCCAAAGCATTGCACTTACATATGAGTGAGAGAGGTGTGTAGTGAGATATTATTTAAAGGTCTCTATCAACATAATTTTTTGAATTTATTTATTTTTAATGCTTATTTTTAACATAAAAAATGATATGAGTTGTTGGAATAAGTTGTTGGAAACATGTTGGTGAAGGAATTGAAATTTAAATAGTAAATTTTAAATTAATTTAGAGCTTTAAATTTTCCTTCTTTTTTACTTCAAAAATAGGTAATTGTTATTATTACATTTTAATGTTAAAAAAATTCTAAATAATAGATACAAAATTTAAACATGAACAACTAATTGAAAATAGTTTCCTAATTTTTTTTTACCTAAAGTGATTTGTTTTCCTTGAAAACAAATAATAATTAATCTGAAAACTTTATTTTAATTATTATATGATGGCATTTAAAAATCTAGTTACTCTATAAATTGGAAATGAGATTCATCAACTTTTTACATAACAATGCACTAAATTTGGAATACTGTATTAGATTCATAAATATCATAATCTCATTAAAATTTATCTTTGTAAATCCTTTTACATAACAATGAACTAAATTTGGAATATTGTATTAGGTTCATGAATATCATAATCTCATTAACATTTATCTTTGCAAAGCCTTTATATAAATTACCAATTACCATATATGTATAGATCATAAAATGGAAATGAGATTCATTAACATTTTAAATAACAATGCACTAAATTTGGAATATTGTATTAGATTGATGAATATGAACTCTATCATAACCTCATTAACATTTATCTTTGTAAAACCATTATATAAATTACCATATAGGTATCACCATAAAATGAGATAATTTACACCATTATGATATGATTTACACCATTAACTAAGAAAATTTACACCATTATGCTATGAAAGTGAACCAATATCATTCTACCTCATGTAGGAGTTATCAATATTGATGTTAATATATGTTGGATATGTAACCCATGCAATGTAATATTAATATTGATCTAAGAAATTAAGTGGCTACACCCCCACACACTTTGTGGAATGTAATATTAATATTGATGTTAGAAATTAAGTGTCTGCACCCCCACACCTTTGTAAAACTTCTATTCTCGAGGAAAAATCATCTTCTTTTTTTTCTCATTAAAAAAATTAATATTTATTCATATATAACATGAAAATTACATATTTTAGGTGCACAAAACACTTCAAAAAAGGTCTTACCCCTAGTCATACTTGTTAACAAATTTTTGCAAAGTAAAACTATAGCATAATATAATTTTTTTCTCTATTTTGCAAAAGTAAAAACTATAGCATAATATAATTTTTTTCTCTAAGACCCATAAAAGCAATGAGAAGAAGAAACACCTATTTGAAGTATTGTTGTATGGGCTAGTTGAATCTATTGACTAGACCTAACAATCGACTAAGAGATAGTTTGTCGACTGTTGTAGTCGAAAATGTTAGTTGGTCAAAGTATCTGCTAACCAGCCGACCCAGGTAGTTAAGTAGTTACAATTTCTTGGTAACTAGACATATAGGAATATAAATATACAAGCACATGGAGACTCTGATATCTATATGTGAGAGATTGTATACATTGTACTGCATTATTGTATCCTTTAATAAATATAGATCTTTGGGCTCTCACTACTTGTGTATGTCATTGTCTATATATATATATGTGTGTGTGTGTGTGCATGTATCTCTTATGTTTCTTATGTAAGGACTACTGGTAACTCTCCCTAGTTTCCCTTAGATTACAACATTGGTTCTATTGTTGGTAGTTCTGGACCTGGGCATGAAGAAGTATACATAAATGTTAACCCTTCAAGACATACATGAATGGTGGGAGCGAAAGATTGAGAATTACATCAAGAGTTACGCCAGAAGAAACAATCTTTCACTCACAGAAGCAAGAGAAATATTCTTCTTAGAAACGCACGAAATGTCTTTAGAAGTCCTCCTTGAAGTGTTATTTCAGTACATCAACAAGTCGAGTAATGCATAATTTGACAACCGATGAGAAACTAGGCCTAAACCTTGCGAATGGAGGATAAATGAATTTTGACGACTGGTTCGTGAGATTTTAAGAAGACAATATCTCAGAGCAAGCTGCCGAAGATCGAACATCTCTTGATAGAATAAAAAAAAATTACACCAAATTACACGAAGGATTCTTGTGCATTGTTTCGACACTGCTTCATATATTCCTCCTCAACAAGGGAGTCAGTGACATTGTTGATTACCAACCTCAACTAGGAACATCATTACCAAATAGTAACTATCAAGAGAGGGACGAAGAGTGGGAAGTATTTCTTGACACAAAGTAAAAATACATAAGATAAGAGTGGGATTATTTTCTGAATAAATGAACATGGCCAATAATATCGACTTCGAGTAAGTCGGGGTGGAAATGGGGGGTCGGTTAAATTTATGCCACAGGGAAAGCATACCAAAATTCATGATTATTGAAGCATAAATGTCATTGAGAGGAAAACAAGAACACAAGAAATCCACTGACATACAAAGATGAGAGCAAGATAAAAGGAAAAAGAAAAGGGAAGAAATTTGCAACCTATGGAATAATCAAAATTCAAATAGAAAAATGATCAAGGAGGGTAACATTGACAGAGAGTGTGAGCATTATGAGTCTGAAACAAATCGACTAGATCTGGAAATAACAACAACTACGGTGACCCTAGATAGAAGTAGTGATGTAGAGTTTATAGAGGCTAGATTGAATTCCTATCAACTGAAAGCTGAACCTCAAAGCATGGATTATGAAGAGTCGGGACCAGTGATATTCACTTCTCCTGTGCCAGAAACCAGCACACGAATAAAATAATTTCTCCAGCAAAGAATTCAGATCGATGACCAATATGAAAGATTATGGTATAGAACCAACGAGCATGGAAATCTACGAGATGCGCTCATTGTTGAGCCAGAAAAAATGAAGCCGACAACATGCTCATCCAAATTAAGGATCTCACTGACTCGACTCCCTTTCCAAATTTATTATCAAGAGAAGAAACTAGTTATAGTCATGAACCTATAGGACTATTGGAGCAATGTTTAGTCGAGTATAAAAATCAAATTTCTCAAACCGAAGAGATACTTTATGTACTCAAGAAGAAGAACTTATTCCTTGAGTACCACCCATTAAAAGATCAAACAACAAAAAAAGTGACACAAGAAAACTCGACCGAGGATTTGACAACTTAGTCGAAAATTGTGGTAACTCAAACACCACAGAAAGTGAGTAACTCTAAAAAGACAATAAAAATGGGATTCAACCACATCCCCCTATATGAGGGAGATGAGGACCCAAAAATACACTGGTTCATGTGAGAAATTTTTTGAGATACTATAGACATCACAGATGAAGATAAACATATGGCACAATTTGGAGCTGCACTCTGACACCATGCCCTGACATGGTTTATGAACTTAACAAAAAATAAAAACCGAAAAAATTCAGACATAAAAGATAGTTTTTCTAACGTTTTTCAAAGTCCAATATGTCACACACTTGGATGCCCAAAATTTAAAATAAATAAAAAAATGACCACGTGAGTCGATACGAGAGTATGATAAAAGATTCAAAGATCTCTTGAGCCAAATTCCGACAACACTCGACCAAATCTTGCTAGTTCAGTGGTATGTAACTGGTTTACTGTAATATATCCACTCACCATTACACTTGTATGAAATAACCACCTGTGAAGATGCATTGAAAAAATCATGGTGCATCGAGTCGGATGAGGATGACCCATCGACTACTTCGTCGATTGAAAGACTTTTAGACAAAATAGAGAACTTACAAAAAATAATAAAGATTTTTTCCATAAGGAGAGATGAACTTTGGTGCACTTCATGTTGTGAAGAAGGACATACGGAGGAAACATGTAACCTTAGAAATCAACCACCACCAACAACAAGTGCACACAGAGTACAAGCACAAAAATATTGTAACATATGTGAGTGTTTGACTGATCATAATGTACAATATTTTCCACATAATTTGAAAAACACTAAGTGGTGCCATATCTGTGAAGATGCCATCAGAATGTCATTTCAATGCACAAAATCAAGCCAGTGTATGAACAATCTATTACATAGAAGCCACCAACCAAGCTAACAGTTATGCTCGAAGAGATGACTACTACGGTCGAGGTCTAGGTCAAGGAGGTCGCGGTTGATTTGGTGGTCGAGGTAGAGGATGACCATATTGCTACAATTACTGGAAATATGACCACATCCATCTAGATTTCCCAACGAAACATAGAATCGACTTGAAATTTTGTAATATATGTGGTGTCGGTGACCACTCATTAGAAGAGTTCCCAATAGTACTTGACAAAATTATGACTATAAAAAATATAAATCTTCTACACGCAGTATCAAAAGAAGAAGTGTTGAATTCAAATAATTTCAATATCATCACAAGATCTGGTGCATGACGAGATATTAACAGTACCACCTTACATGACCAATAGAGAAGGAAGGATATTTTTTTTCCAAATCCTGATAAAGAAGAAAAAATTGTGAAAGAATCTATCATATTCTTTAATAAAAACACTGGAATACATAATGAAGATATTCTACAAGAATTCCTACAACTATTACAGGAAAACTAGTTAGTTAGTTGATTGTTAGAACTACTAATTATATTAAAAGAATACAAATAAGGTGTTGTAGGAAAATCTCCCTGTGGACAGGTAAATCACCTCTAAGGCTTGACCTTAACCCTATACAGAAAAATGCTTAACGTGGACACTGACTTCCTTTCAAATCTATCTAAGCCTAATGCATGAGAAGGGAGAATAACAGAAGTACTTTTTAATCGACGTTTGTCCCTGCACGCTCCGAGTTGCGCTCCAATTCTTTTGCTCCTCGCTGAGGTCTGTGGAAAAAACAAGGTACGGCCACTTCCTACTCTATTGACATTAACTTGAAAACAGATCTATCAATAAATTATAATTTCATGTGGTATCAGACACAAACTAGAAAGAAACAGGCCAAGCGTGTCATATTAATGAGAATAACGACAACAATACTTA
>SNQJ01S0090207.1:19775-33990 GCA_010110895.2 Picea sitchensis | reverse complement strand
CATCTCCAAGTGTCACTTTCTGAGAAAACTTCTTTTCTGAGATACAAGAGAGAATGTTTCTTTGTCCTGTCATGTGCTTGGATGCACCACTATGAATGAGCCAAGTGTCCTCTCTAGGTGTTACAGATCCTGAGAGGGTCGAGATCAAGACATGGTCTTTGATCTGCTCTCTTATCATCTTTGCAGGTGGCTCTTCATCTTTGACTACATGGGCATGGAGCATCTTATGTTTTCTCTTGTATTCTTGTCATCTGGCTAGACAAAACTTCACAATGTGTCCCATCTTGTCACAATGATAGTATTGTATAGATGAGTAGTCTCTTTCCTTTTGTTTCCCTCTCTTCTGAAATCTCCTTGGATGAGATTCTTTATGATTGAATTTGTTTGACTATTGAGGCTCTTTATGAGTATCCTTTTGGAAGTAGGGTTTCTTCCTTCCTCATTTGGTGTGAGTAGCCAGGGCTTGATCATCATCCCTTGCTAGTAACACTTCCCAATTCGTTACTCTTGTTTCTTCTTGGATGCATTCTTCCCATAGACTGTCAAAATTCAAATTCTCCTTTCGGGCACATATCGTCTGGATGAAAGCATCCCAAGGTCTTGTGAGACCATTTAGGGTCATCATTATGAGTTCGTCTTCATCTATGGTATCTCAAATAACTTCTAGCTGTTCTTTGAATTCTGAGATTCTAGAGAAGTATTCCTGAATCATTTCTCCTTTCTGCATCCTTGTATTCTTCAGTTGAGTTCCAAGATTCATCTTCTGGTTTATGTTCTTTCCTTCATATAGTCTAGTCAAGGCATCAAACATCTCTTTAGGAGTCTTCTTGGATGACACATAAAGAATCATGTGGTCTTTGATTGAATCTGCAATGATTCTTTTGGCCCTTATTGTGTCCTTTTGATGCTTTGCCTTTTCTGCAGCATTGTTGGGTTTCGATACTTCTTCTTTGACGAATATTTCTAGGTCATTATCTTCAAGAATGAGGCCAATCCTATACTTCCAGGCATGGAATTTTTCCACTCCTTCTAACTTGTCAACAAGCTTAACACTTGCAGAGATCTTTACCTGGAGCTAGGAAAATGACCAAAAAATGAAAGTGCTCAAAATAAAAAACTAAACTTACCAGGAGGTGCGCTTGGCTGAGGCGAGTAGCTTGGTGTGTTTGGATCTGAGAAAATCCAACTTTTTCTCCTTCAAATTTGATCTGCGGATTTCTGGACTGGTGCTTCTGGTACCTCTGGTACTCTATTACTTCTGGTACTTCTGGTACACTGGTTTTCTGGTACTTCTGGTACTTTCTGAAACTAGGGTTTCACTTTTCGGGAGATCCAACCACTAAAAGGGCGTGCTGAGAGTGCTAAATTGATCCTTAGGGGAGGGCACACTTTTCTAGATGGTTTCGGGGCTGAAAATCTTCACCATCAAAAAGCCCTAATTTGCATGTACGGTAATAGTGACGTTTTTCACTTGTGAAAGATGCTTCCTTCAGCTTGGCTTTGAAACCATGTTAATGTTTAAGCCATTATTATAGATGTTTTCATTTCATTAGATAACAATAGCATAATCCAAGATCACTAAGAAATACACAATCACAAGAGACACAACATTTATCCTGGGAAACCCTCTAGGGGAAGAAAACCAAACAAAAATTCCTTAATATAGATAGCCAATACAATGCCAAGAGATCTCTTAAACTAATGCATAATATCCTCTCCCAAATATGCGCCACTCTCTCTCCTTCTTCTCTAACCAGCAGATCCAAAACTTGTCTCTCAGAATGAGCAAGTGTGTTATATCTAAGTGAGGCGCTAGCCTCCTTTATTTATACAAGTCTGGCATGTGTGAAGTGTCTCTTCACTGGCAGGGCCGACTTCTCAAACTAGGTGGGTAAAACCACCTTTATTATATTTCTGGGCCTCTTTAATATCTGTTGGGGACAACTTCTTATTCTTCCTATTACAATTGTCTTTTGACCAATCCACAAAAAGGGATTTGGTCCTATTACAATAACCAACATGATCAATCCACAATGGGGATTGATCCTATGAATAATATATAAATAATTATAAGAATACTCTTTGCAGTTACATTATTTCAACATTCACTACCACTCCACCTTTCCGCCCTCTTGTTCCCTCAAGCATCTCTCAACTTTTCTTCGTTTTGCATCACCTTCTCATGTCAAGTCCTCTAGTGATCATCATGGAAACTCTTCATCTTTTTTGGCAGTTACCCCCATGCATTCATCATCACTGGGCGTTATGCTGAGATTCCTTAGCTTCATTGGCAGTCCAGACTCTTCATCCTCTCTTACATCTGTCAATCGTCTCTATGATCATTCTTCATTGCACTGGAAAATGCCTCTAGACTCTTCGTCTCCCCTGGTAGTCACCCTACAGCTCCTCAAATTCTATGGCAATCCAGACTCTTCATCCTAGCTGTTACTAAGAGAACCTTTGCACGTTCATGCATTTTTTGCTTTCTCTCTTCATGAGGAAAACTTCATAGTGGGCGTTTAGCCTTTCTAGCTAAGCCCTTTCCTTTCACATGTGGCCTCAGGCAGTGACCACAACCTAATAAAAAAAAAGTCATTTGGCGATTTCCCATATCACAAATTCCTATTGTGAGGCATCTTGACTCTCCAAGTCACAATCTCCGAAACCCCGAAAAAGAGCTTAGCTGGACTGGCTCCTTCCCTTCTCGTGACCACCGGATGTGACCAAGTGCTTATCCATAAAGCACTTTCACAACAAACGATTTAGGGAATATTGTGCTGAGGCATCTTGAATCTCCAAGTCGCGATCTACAAATCCCCGAAAATGGAGCTAGATCAACGGTTAATGCTTTCTCTTGATCAATGACTCAGATTGAATCATTGTTTTGTGTTTCACAATTTTGACAATATTGTGGTGAGATTTCATGAATATCCATATCATGATCTCCGAAATGGAGCTTAGTTGTTAGCGCCTTCCTCCAACTCTCGATGATGTAACCACAACCTATGACCACTCACTAATCATTTGAGTGCTTCACTCTTTAGATCAACGGTTCACATTTCGTGGTGATCAGACGACTATCCACCTCCCCGGAACTTCAGCTTTCAGGACTTTGGGGGAGTGTTTATGCTAAAACTCCTGAAAATAAACTCTCAGAATGATGTCACTCAATGACATGACATGATCCATGTGGCTGCCACGTGTCACTCAGAATTGTGATTTCCAGGTTCCTGAAATGTTGAATCATCTTGACAATTGTCATTGTTTGATCGTGCCATGTATCATTGCTGATGTAGCCTTCCACCTATCCTTTCTGAAATGGTCTTCCACATTCACCTCCTAGATCTGACAACCTAGATTCGTCCTTGATCCAATGGCTAGGATTATTTCATGATTTTCCATATTGTGAGTTCGAGAGGTTAGGGAACCTCGTTCCTTTGACCTTTCAGTCAACGAAATTCTTATCTTTAGCCACGTGTCCTTCTTGGATCGACGGTCCAGATTTGTCCTCGATTCGACAACTCAAATCATTTCACCATTTTCTATTTCACGAGTTGGAAGGATAGAGCACCTCGCGCCTTTGACCTTTCAGTGAGTGAAATTCCGAACTTTAGCCACGTGTCCTCCGCATCCAACGATCCACGACTTTCTTCGATGGACGGCCATGATTCCTTCACATCTTTGGAGTGTTGGATGAATCTTGGGCTTATCCTCCTTGCATATATACTGGATCTAATGGCTGCTAGTCCTTCATATTAACTCCAGATCTGACAGCCCAGATCTTATCACGATTTCACATATCGCGAGTTGGAAGGATAGAGCACTTCCTTCCTTTGAATTTCCAGTCAGCAAAATTCCAATCACTCGCCATGTGTCTTTCTTGAAGATGGACTATCCTCCTGCTTTCGAGATTTTGTAGGCCCGCTTCATCTTGAACGTAAATATTGTTCTCCTTCTTATGTATCCAACGACGGTCGGTCTTCGGGCTCAGATCTGATGCATGAAAATTGTTCTCTTCTACTGCGCGCTCCTCCTATCTAAATTCAGATCTAACGGTCAGCGGGAATTCTGAATGCGATCCAACGATCATTTTTTCTCTTCATTGTTACGCTTCTGATCTTTCCATGCCATCATCATTGTTGATCATCCCTGCTTTCCTATTTTCCATCGTTGTCTATGCCATCATCATTGTTGATCTTCCTTGCTTGCCTGTTTGCCATCGTTGTCTCCCAATCGTAACCCTACCAACGTCACTACTATTCTTTCATGTAACCATACCATCGTTGTTGTTGTTCTTTCCATCAATGACAAGCATGCTCAGCCTGTAAACATGCCAACATCTTCTTCAAATGTTGGCAACTTGGTGTCCAAAGGGACACCCTTTGTAACGTATTTCTAACCCTTCTCCTTTCTTTCAATTTTGTATTGTTTTATTTCATCATGTAATTATGTTACTTAGATTATTTATTGTATCATAGTTTCATTTTTGTAATTATTATACAATAGTAATTTCTTTTATGTGATTATTGTTTATAGAATTTTATTTATTTATTTTATACATGTATTTATGTTGGATATTGGTGAGCACTTTGTTTTGTAGATTATGAATTCTCACATGCTCTTCTTCCCAAAGAAATATCGAACACACGTCCCCATGTGGAGCTAGATGTTGACCACCTATTTCAACTAGGGGGTCAACTCCATGTGCCATGAAACTATGTACCTGATGGTGCAACTAAGTTTGAAGACTTACTGGTTCTACAAGACATTTTTATTCTCAACACTTCTTTTTGTAACTCGAATATTTGATCCCCTACGAGGGATAATAATGTAATGGGTCTACATGGATCATAGTTTAGGTTAGTTTCCTAGGAATTTATCATTAGGGAAGTCCTTTCATCGAGTGTTTTTTTTCTCAGGTAATTAATTTGGCCTAACCAACCTTTTTAATTACCCTTGAGTTTTTCACTCCCACAATAATCCTCCAATGTGGTGAAAGGCGTTCTAATGATCAAGCCCAATGGGTGACTAGGGTATAGGAATTTTGTAAATGATCATGCTAGACATATCCTAGTGTCTTGCGGAATTCCGTCGAGTCTTAGTAGTTTTTTTTTAGTTTTTTTAAAATTACCCAGTTAATGGTAATTTTAATTATTTTTTATGTAAACATGTAAAAACTATGTCCTTGGGATTTTTGTTAGGGGTGTGAGTACTCAAAATAAATGGAATGAGACCCCCTACACTCTTGGACCAATTTTAAACTCAATTGGACAAGTTTTTCTAGGTCATTTGCCATGAGTCCAAGTTAGTCTAGAGTCAACAATTTAATTGCTTAATTGACAAAGTCAAAATGTCATTTTTTTTAAAAAATGAGCAAAAAGGTTAGAGAAAGAGTGGGATATGATGATAAAAACCTTTCCTAAGTTAGAGAAACACTTTTCTAACTTAAATTTCACCCCCCCACCTAGCCACCACTTCATTCCACTCATCTACCTAAGGAAGTTATGCCCCCCTTGGTGAGAAAGTCAAGTAAAGTAAAAAATTAAAAGAAGAAAACCCCTTTCTCCCTAAGTACACCCCCCTTTATCTAATTTCATGTTGGACCATGTCAAAAATGTGTTACCTTTCCCCCTCACTCATCCCTTAAACCCTAAACACTACCAAAACCCTAAAAGTGTGCCCTCCTTGAGATGCTCATTTTACCCACTTACAACCTCTAAATATTTTTGTTCTTTATTTCTGCAATTTTCCATACTTCTTTTGGAATTCTAACATCTTAGAATAGTTCATTTAAATCTATTATACTTTCTTATTTTTACACAGAAAATTTATGGTTTGTTCTAACATAAATTTTTCAAAGATTTTGGTCTTTTTTGCAGCTTTTCCAGCAAGTTTTTCTTGTTGGTTTGTTGCAGGTCTGAACCAAAAAGGAGGTGCTACAGCCCATTTGGGGCCCTAAAACATCTAACAGAAACATCCAAGGTTGGGGTACTATCTTCCCAACTCTTCCCTCTTCTTTTTTGATTGTAATCAAGCCCCAATAGTCTCTAGGGCTTTCACTTCTCTTTAAAAGTAAATTTTTGCATTTTTATCTTTCTTGTGCCTACACATAGCAAAGAGACTTGGTTTTTCCACCCATGCTATATCGTAAGACTAGGATTTAGAGTTTTATTTATGTTTTATGCATTCATTTTTGTTTCCCCACTTGTCCTTAATACAAGGTTGTGTGGTTAGGTTTACTCGTTTCTTTTTTTTTAAGTTAAGTTATTTTCTTGCATTCTTTTGCCTACACCTAGCAAAGAGGCTTGGATTTTCCACCGATGCTATATCATAATGCTAGTTTATCTTGTTAGATAGTTCAATGGTTTATGGTCTGTTAACGCCCTATAATTTCTCGGTTGAAGAAGAAATTGACGGAGGTAACTGTTTCAACCACTTGGAGTCTTGGATCTAGCCCTCCAAGACTCAGAAAGGGCTCTCTCTTTCTGATTTAACTTGCTATGGAATAGGATAGATGTCAGGCTAGCTATGAAAGTATGGGGTTGGGGTTTTGGTTTTTAAATGGTTGGTTTGGGAAAACGAGGAGGACCATTGGGCAAATGGGGTCTGCGCTTAAATATATAATTCACTCTCAGATCTGGACAAATATCTTACACAGGGCAAGGCAGTGGAAATGTTGGATCAAATTAAGTTTGAATGGTGTTGATTTGAGGAAGAAATAGGGGAGGAAAACAACCAAGAAAGGAGCAGCTAAGAATTCCTTAACTAAGCTTTTAGAAGGGAACATAAAGATCATCAAGAACCAGATGTAGAGTATTTCACCAATAAATTCTGCTCTATTAATATCCTTTGACAATAAGAATTGAAAAAAAGTGAAAATATAACCGGAAAAATACTTAACAGAGAGGGGAAACGCCACCAACACCTCGACACAAGAATCCTGTCAATAGTTTTTCTATTACTGATCGGTCATCTAAAGATTACAGAAAATACTCCTGGAAAAGCCAGGACCCCGGTCCAGCAAAGAAAATTACACCCTTCAGGTCGAACCCTCAAAAATCCCTTTCACATGTGCATATATCCAAAAATTCCCTCAGCCTTGCCAAGACTCGAGCTCTATCTTTTCTTTCTGAAAATAGAAAAGCAGTTACAATCATCTCGACACCTGTAGGTTGTCTCCTAAAACAAACAAAACAACAAATCAAAGGAAAGTTAAATTTGGTAACTGCTGCCTGAACATCTGGAACACTGGAGGTTGTTAAGATTTGCTAGCGAATAGACTCTAATAGCATCAAAACAAATAAATGCAGAATCAGTCGAATGCTTGAGGTTGTTGGAGATTTGTTGTCAGTTGGAGGATCGATGCTCTAACCGCTGCCTGAATTATAGGAAATCTCTGCCACTTGTGATCTAGAATAAATCTCTTTCAAAACTAATTCTCCTTGGACTAAGGGATCGAAAATCCTCCTTGGCTAAGAATAGAAACAAGTTGCTTAAAATCTGGTACAAAATATTTGCCAAATTGGTCTATACCCCAATATGCTGGATTTGATCTTTGACCCTTCAAACATGGGCCAACTTGGAAGTAAAGGCGCCAGGTGAAAGAAAAATCCATGAACTATCTTCTTTAGCTTGCAAATTTGTAATCGATTTAGCCATCTACACTCTTATCTGCTTGATTCATCAAAATTTTCTGACAACTGAGTAATGGGAGATGAATATCTTCTCCCTTCATTAATAGATGCTCTGTCACCTATTTTCTCTTTGTTTCTGCATTCATGGGTTTTTTTACATAACAAGACTTTGTCTCTTGTCTCTATCAAGCTCAAGTTGCACAGGAAATTCATAGCAATCATTTATCTGGACTATGTATCTCGCATGAAATCATAGTTGTCGCACAGGAAAATACCTTTCCTTGCATCTTTTACTGTGATCAACTCTAATAGATCTTCTCTTACATAGGGATCTACTATAGGGGTTTTAAACAATTCAAGTCTAATTCGCCACCATCTCCCAACTGAGAGGAATCCGTCTCATATATGGACCTATACCTGAAAACCCATTGTCATATGTAAATTAGACAATCAATCCATAGAACAATGTATGAATGTCGAGATTTTTCAAGCAAGATGCCTCATAGGAATCGACCTCTTTCATTTGCCTGAAAAGAAAAGAAATACAGAGCATCCACTAGGGTTTTCATGATCTTTTTGATAGACATCACGGGTTTTAATGATAAAAGAAAACTCCTGGGTGCACAAGGTGTTTGAAATCGGCTCACACAGAAATGTAGAGACGTCACACTTAATGTTCTGGCCAAGGCATGAAGTTTGGAAAACCTTCTGCCCTTAAATAAATACCCGAATCCTTCCCTGAACATCATTGCTGGAAGTGAGAACATAACTGAAGTGTTTAATCAAAACAAAGGATAACGACCAGTTGCATTTGCAAATTTAATGTGATCCTCCTGATCTGATCTATTCCCACCTTAACACTTGTAAGTGCTTTGTTGTCATTCGATTTTGAATGAAATAGCATTACGCATGCTTGGTTTGACAACTTGACACTTTCTTGATCCCTACTTTTCCTTTCATTGGCGATGGAACCTAGAGTTGTGATTTTGACAACTTTGAAATCATTCCGGGATCTGCGCATGGGGTTTGAACTTTTGCTCCAGTTTTGGTGTAGACCCGATGATATGAGCCAATGGATAGCCACTTGGAAGTTTGTCGTTCGTGTGCTGCACGATGTTGCATGCTAACCCTTGACATGTGTTGTGTTGTTGTGTGATAGGTTGTGTGGAGCTAGAGTCTCACGTTTGGGCGTTGGCTTGCAAGTTTGTTGCTAACCGTGGCTTGGTGTGTTGGTGCTCCATGTGAATTTGATCTCGGGCTTTTGATTATCATGTAGCTTGGCGCTCTGTCTATATGACTTGGGGAAGAAAACCAACAACTGTGTAAGATCCCTGGTCATGATATCCACTACAGATGGTGCATCAACATAAGAACCTGTGCACATGGCCTGTCAACAGCCTGACATTACTTGATACATGAGATCTGGTCAACCCCTGGGCACATAGAGTAATTCTGTGTTTTTTATCTTTAAAGTTTTGGGGATTAATCCCACATTCATGAAGAGAAAATAAAAATGAGTATTGATATATATCAATAGCCACAATGCATTCCGATGAAGTGAGCCTGAGGCTATCTACTTGTGCTTGGCTCCGGCTTGTATGTTTGTTGTAGGCTTGTGAAAGGTGCTAAGTCTCGGTGTTGAGTACTTGGAGATTGGCCCTCGGCCAATATACCTTTTGGAAAATATTTTTCAAACAATTTATATTTTGATATACAAGACAGAACACTCTTCATGAAGGTTGAGGAGCCAATTTTGGCTCAAAAGGCAAAAAATTGACTATAAAAACCAAATTTCGGCTAATAAACCGAACTTTTCTTTTACCCAAAATAATAAAATTTTTCCATCCAAACCAAATTCATAATTTCTTGCTAAAAAATGCACAAGAACTTTAACTTGCTTTGAAGCTCGCATTTAGATACTCATCTTATGCTTGGTCAGTGTCGTGTGCTTTCTGTCGCCTTTACATATTCACTGAACGTCATGAGAAACAGTGTTATGAGAAATCTTCTTTACGCCTTAAATAGATAGATATCAGTCAGAGTACTGATTTCCCTATTATAGGGTCCTAACATGGTCTATGCTTCTATTTTTCCTTTCTAGCTCATGTGAATATAGAACTATTTAGAAGCATTCCTTTTTTTGCAATCTTGCTTAAGCCCTTGGAGACATTTATTTTTCTTGTACATTTTATTTAGGCACTTGTTATTTCATTCATTTAAGCTTTTGACACAACTAAATTTTAATTGCTTAATAAATCTACTTTAGGTTCTAGGGTAATCAATTTACTTAGCCTAATTAGATCACCCATTATGGATACAACTTTAGCCACTAAAAATGAGGCTTGTGGAGGTGACTTGGGGTGCTAGATCAGGGATGATCTGACGACACTAGGTGTCCCCCTTGTTGAACACCCAAGCTTTTCGGGTCGACTTGTGGAGCTAGGGTAAGGCCTTCTTTTCCTTACTTCTTCAGCACCCAACAGTCCTTTTGGCTAAAGAAGTAGGAGTATTGGGGTAGTCACCTAGTCTAGGATTACAACTTCACTTCACCTAATTTATTCTAAAATCTATTCACAACAATCTAAGCTTTAACTTCATAGTCTTACCTAAGTGTTCATGCTCTTTTACTATCTACAAATTTCATTTCAAGTTATCTTTCAAGCATTTTTATTGAGCATTTTTTTAGTTGAGTAATTGAGCTTAGAAGCTATGCACTAGTGCCCATTGGTGGCTTTATTCTCATCTTTTGGTTCCTATTGAGTTGCATATTTTCCTTGAGATCCTTCCTTGAAGTTGCGCACCTCTCTTTGGGGCACTTCAAGCTTGGGTTTGAGTTGTGTATTTGTTGTAGATGCAATCTTGATCTATCTCTTTCTATTCCTGCAAAATCAAATTAGAAGTTAGTTCAATTATTGCTCTACAAGTATCTTAGATCTAACTAGTACTTAACCCATTTCATTTGTAGATAATTTAATCTTTGTATATTGTTGTAACATCTAGATATTCTTTAGTTGTTGTAATTCTTTTGTATCTCATATAATTGTAAAGTTATTCTTTTAACTTGTATTTAAATCTTTGTGTAACTTCATTGACCCCATTGCCAAACCTTAGACACTAGTCATAGTTTACTTAGGGAAAGAGTTGCTTTTCATTGAATGTTTGCAGTGCATTTTTGCCTCTCATATAGGCTAGTTTCCCNATTGCTCTACAAGTATCTTAGATCTAACTAGTACTTAACCCATTTCATTTGTAGATAATTTAATCTTTGTATATTGTTGTAACATCTAGATATTCTTTAGTTGTTGTAATTCTTTTGTATCTCATATAATTGTAAAGTTATTCTTTTAACTTGTATTTAAATCTTTGTGTAACTTAATTGACCCCATTGCCAAACCTTAGACACTAGTCATAGTTTACTTAGGGAAAGGGTTGCTTTTCATTGAAGGTTTGCAGTGCATTTTTGCCTCTCATATAGGCTAGTTTCCCCTTTCCTTTAACAAATTAAAATTAATTCCTAGAATTCATCTAATAATTAACATAGTAACTAGGGTCTACCCCCCTTGGCTTTCCTAGGAGTAAGCCTAGATGGAATAAGTACAAATCAAAGTGACAATGGGTTTGGATTTAGGCATTGTGCCTCCAAGGACACACTAAGTGGATTGAGAATTTTTCCATGTTTGCAAGTGTGTATAAGGATAGTAACAGGCTCAAGCATGAGGTTTATTTCATTTTCTATTTAGCATTACTTGAACCATACACAATTACTGCAACAACAATAACTAGATGCAATAAACCAATATCACAAGAATAATAACCATGCACAAGACTACAAGAAATATCCTAGGAAACCCTTCTACACAAGGGAAGAAAAACCAAGAATCCTTTGCTATATTCTCAAGAGAAGATCCCACATCCACCACCAAACCTAGCACACAAAAGGGTGTTGTAATTCTCATAATTTTAGAACTCAACTTCTGAAATCATGAGATGACAAAATCATAAGTGTGTGATACTCAATGGGGATTCACCTTTATTTATACAAAACTTATCACATCAAATGATGTGTCTATTGGCACAATAGGGCCAACCTGTACAACTTAATAATATAATAAATATAATTAATAATTACAATATCAATTATATTTACATGGTGGGGTCGACATGTAGCCTTTACAACATAATTAGGGTTATAGGTAAATATTTCTCTTAGAAAATATAGCAAGGATCTCACACGTCCACTAGTGCTCAGCCACTAGGGACACATCCAGATGTGCTCAGCCACAGGGATGTCATACTCAACAGATCTCTATCTCAACTGAGTCCACAGGAGAATCATATGGAGTACCACATCGTCTCAACTCTCACATAGAGGAGAATGATACACCCATCACATGGGCACACCCAAACATTAGGGGACAACTCAACTCTCCGGAGGAGAATGATTCCCCAACCACTTGGCAGACGACTCAACTCTCCAATAGAGGAGAATGATGCCCCATCACATGGGTATTCCCAACATTGGGCTCCCTCTCAGGTCGACTCAACTCAGACACAAAGGAGAACATATCCTGGAGGATGTCTCACAAAGCTACAATCATCAATAGTCTAGAGTGATATGGACACATGCCAATAGTTATGGGAGTAAAATACCACCTAATCTAGTCTCTCGAGTAGTTATGTGAGTGAATTTCCACTTAGTTGAGTTAACTAGTCTATTAGTCTTCAGTTAACTGACTGAAATAGAGTGAAGGGAGGAGGAGATCATGGAATCATGAGTAATGCACTAGTATGGTGATGATCCTAAGGAAAATGCACATTAGTTGGTGATGATCCCAATGCTGCATGGTGACAATACCAATGTGGCATCTAGACTCCACTCAACTGATCAAACTAAAGTGTGAACTGAAGAGAATATTATCCTAGAGGTATATTCTTCCTAAAATATAGGAGACTGAATAATGACTAATAAACATAAGGAAAACCTTAGGAAAAATAAATCCTAGGTGTGTGTGAAGTATCTCCAACATGTTACTACCATCACCCATACCTGGTTGACTTAAGAGTTGAACAAAAGAAGCAGGTTGTCAGGCCTATGGATTGAAGAGGCAGGTTGTGAGGCCCATGAGCAACTCTCTCTAGGTGAGAGAATTGTTGGGGAAGTGATTTCCTGAGGGAGCCCAACTGCAGCTACAGTGATCAGAGACTTCCTATACAACTTGTTGTTGAAGCCTTGGAAGGGAAGTGTGGCAGCCGAAGGACTGTTGAATAGAGAAGGGGAACACTTCCTAGGGTGGGATAGGCATGTGGGGAATGAGAGTTTGTAGGTTGTTAGTGAGAGTTGGATCTTGGGCTGAAATCCTTCCTGTGGACTGTGTAACTTCCTATTTCCTCAGCCTAGTTAGAAATCCTTTTACCCAGGTGGATTTTAGTCCCAGATCGGGGGTGAACCATTACTGAGAGTCTGAGAATTGTGGTCTAAGTCTGGGAGGATCGTGGAAGGTTTTCATGTAGTTGGTGGTCTTCTATAAAAATATAAGTATCAATTATGTGTTCATTTTCATGTTGTGTATTTACACATGTCTTTATATTTATGAGTATTTCTTGTGTATGTTGTATGTATAAGCTTACTGTTATTTGCGAATGAATATGTGTATATTAGGAGAATGTATTTGTCTTCTTAAGTTTTATATATTTGAAGTTCTGCAAGAGTTTCCTTGTGGAATAGGACAACATGCCTAAGGATGGGTATGTTGCAATTTGGATCTCAGAAGCACAAGAATTTTTATTGTGGCATGCCTCGGCTTGGGTGACCGGGGTATACAACAATTTGGTATCAGAGCTCCATTTTTCAACATTGAGCCTGTTTTCGTCCTTATACACACTTGCAAATGTGAGCCAAGTCCATCTCACTTAGTGTGTCCTTGCAGGCACAATGCCCACGCTGTCACTTCGACCGAAACCTCTTCCGTCTAGGCTTACTCCTAGGGAAGCCAAAGGAGGTAGACCTTAGTTACTAGATGTGTTAAAGTTAAGTTCTAGGAGTTAGTTTTAATTATTTACAACGTTTGGGGGGATTCTAATCCTAAGATGCACAAGCAACCAATGCAAGATGCAAGGGTTAGTATGTAAGTCAAGCCTTTTCCCTAGGTCAACTAAGACTAGTGCCTAAAGATTGGACAAGGGGTCAACTATGTTAAGGGATGTTTCGTTACAAGTAGATTACAAGTTACTTACAAGGTTACAAAGGAATAAATTGAACCAAAGGATATTAGATACAATTAATTACAAGTAAATATACAAATGATACAAGAGCAAGCTAACCACATTTTACTTATATGTGCGCAGGATACCAAAGACTAAAGCATCAACATCAACAATTCATCACAATTATGTGTCCATCATCAACACATCAATATCATCAAGAAGATGTCGAAGATTTAAGCACAAATGTTATTTAATTTGATGAAGATTACCCACACTCTTGATTACTCAACCCACCAAGTGTTTATTAGGTTTGGTCCAGGGTTTAATTATTAGGCTTTCTTAAGATTTATCAAATTTTATTAAAGATTTCACCAAAG
>SNQJ01S0090207.1:7640-19725 GCA_010110895.2 Picea sitchensis | reverse complement strand
TCACCAAAGCCTCCTCCTCCTATTGCCAAATAACTGTTGGATGCTCAATAAGTGTTGCCACCCTAGCTTCACAGGTCAACCCAAAACAAGAGTACTTCCCGGAGAGGACACATCATGTGCGTCGTGAGACAGTCCCCTGCCTACACCCTTCGTTGTTTTCCTCAAGCTCCATTTTAGATGGTGAAGATGGTGGTCTAAGGTACCCTAAATAGTATATTAAGTATATATATGGATTAGGTAGACTTTTAGGTGATTATTGGAGTGTTTTGAAGATTTTAAGACACTTTTAAAGTGTGATTTAGTAATATGGCCGAAACTGTTATGAGCTTAAAAATGTGTTGCTTCAAGCTTCTGCAATTAAGAGTGTGAACACAAGTAAAGCAAATAAAGATGGATGAAGAAGATTTAGGTTATCACATGCACAAATAAGCTTGCTATCAAAAAAATTACAATGGCAAGGACAACTTTCCTTCAAGAGATGGAAAGAAAATTTAATGTGTGTTTGCCTACTTAACCATTTAGCAACATTCAAGCCTAAGAAATTGGATTCCAATAGATATAAGAAATATAGATATAAACCATTCACTTATTTAAGCACTTAGAGATTTAAGCATTCAAGATCTAAACATGTGCATGAAGAAAAGACTTGAAGATTAACTAAGCAAGTGAAGATCTAGTTAGGTTACTTATTATGCCTCCCAATAGGCTTAAGACAATGATTATGTGTTTGATCTAAATCTAAAACAATGATAGCATTAATCCATAGATCATTAATCACATCATCAACCACTTAACCTTACCTATTGGGGTATTCCTCTCCCAACTAGGTAGGAAATTAATTAGGTTTTGCTTAGTTAGGTTAAGTTCTTTTAAGATTTAGAGATTAGGGAAAACAAGTAAAGATATATATAGAGAGAAAGAAGTAGACTAACAAACCAAGCAAGCAGCCAAGAGACCAACTCTACCCCACGTCCTTGGTTGAGAAGTTGCCCCTCACCTTCTAAACCTCACATCATAGCTAAAAAGGAGAGAAAACATGATAAAAAATTGAAACCCTAGCTAGGTCTAACTACCCAACAAGCTCACACCAAGAAGAGGGCCATACCACTTCTTCCCCCAAAGGTGTAAGCCACTAACAAGCAAGAAGAAGAGGCAAAACGTACCAAAATGATGAAAAATTGAGAGGTAGGGTTGAGAGATAGCTACCAAACCCCTTGGAGGGCCTTTTGGTGTTGTGTGGATGTCTTTTGGTCAGCCAAGAGTCCTCTCAATCAGATCTGAAACCTACAAAACCAACAAGCTATGCTTGCTAGAATAGCTACACACAACCAAGAAAAATGAAGGAAAACCCTTGCTTTTTAGGGCAAGAAATTTCCGCAAGAAAGAGAGAGTATATGTATATAGAAATGACCTATCTAAATATGTTATGCTCGCTGAAAATGAATGTGTATGAACAACAATATAGATAAAGAGTAAAGGGTTAGAGAAATGGAGTGTGTGAGTGCCTCAAGATACCCTTCTCCTTGAAGGAGTTCCCAATGAAACCCTTGAAGTATGAACCTGCAAAACTCTTAAAGTGATGTGCATACAAGAGATAATATGTTGAACATGTAAATAAGATGACACTTCAATCCTATCTAACACATCAAGATATATAAACCCACAAGCATACACATTGATAGATCTACTTAGATAACACTTTACCTAAGATCAAAAGTTGCAATCACCCAAAGAAATCGATACAAGATTACCTCATAAGCATAAGAAGATCAAGCACACACATTTCTCCTCTAGTTATTCTCCAAAGTTTCTCCTTTATTATTACTCAAGAAAATAGATCTTGGAGAGAAAATACTCCAAAACCCTAAGAGCATAGAATGGAAAAATGGAATAATGGAGAGAGAGAGAGAGAGAGAGAGATGAAAATCAAGTAGCATAACAATAGCTCAAGATATGGTGAGGTGGGAGTGAGAAATGAGATCTATTTATACTTGGAGAGGCAAACCTACCTCTCTTGGATCTAAGCCAAGTGTCCACCACCAAGCAAATGAGTAGATATCAAGGCTAGGGCACATCATCTAGGGTTTTCACAAGAGATCTAGGGTGTAGAAAAAAAATAAAAAAGGTTGGGATAAATCCAAGGGTGTGTAGGAGGCATGGGATCCATGCCAAGGTAAGTGAAGAGTCACAAATAATTTGTAAAAATTAGTTTGTGGAGTTTTAAGAAGAGGGAGGGCGCACCTCTTGGGATGAGGTAAAGGAGATAGAGGGTGAGAAATGAGTGTGGTGAGGTTGGGATCACAAAAATAAATGAGAGAAGTTGTGGGATCCGTGCTAGGGTAGGTGAGGAGCCTCCAACAAAATAAAAATGATTTTTCATTGGAGAGCTACAAAGGAGGGGCATAACTTCCTTGGAAGGCGCTCCATAAGGGTGAAAAACAAGAAAATAAAAGGAAAGAGTGATGTGGATGGAGTGGGGTCACCTCAATGGGTGATGTGGAGGCTAAAGGGAGTGAAATATCAAGAGAGGGGGCCACACTCAAGTCACAAACTCAATTAAAAGGGAAAAACGTCAATCCCCCTAAGGGGGTATGACTTTTGAGTGTAGAAGGTGGGTAAGGGGTTAGAAGAGGTTGGAAAAGGTTGGGAGGGTTATGTTATGCTTAGGGGGTCTCTCTATAACCATAATTTCACCTTTTCACATCCTCTAACTCATTATTACAATTTTTACATTTTGCCATGTTTGGACTTTAGCAATTAAAATTGTTTTTTTTTTTTAACTGACTGACACTCTGGGTGGAGAAACCCATGGCTAAAGTTGTTCAACTGAGTTGAAACTTGGACCATGGATGTAGGGGGTTCTATTCATTTTCCTTTGAGCAAAAATACCCCTATCAAAAGTCCAAGGACATAGTTTTTACAATTATTGCTAAAAAACAATTAATTAAACCTCCAAACTTAGGGAAATTTAATTAAAAATTAATTAATTAAAAAAAACTGACTTCGACTCGACGAAATTCCGCGAAACTTTCTAAGATGTATTGCATGGTCATTTACAATGATTCTATATAATATCTACCAAAACATAATCCCACTAGAATGTCGTTCACCACTTTGGAGGAATTATTGCAAGTGTGAGGGAAAAACTCAAGGGAAATTAATAAGGCTGAAAAGCCCAACTGATAACCTGAGGATAAAAATCCATTGGTGAAAGGAAATCTCCCAATGAACTGATCCCAAGGTAACTGACCTAGACATGACTCATGCATACATATTACATTATTAACCCACGCAGGGGTGCAAAAATTCCAATTACAAAATAAAGTGTTGGGGCCAAACACTGCCCTGTAGAACCAAGAATATTCGAAAAAATGGCATCTGATGATGCATATATTCATGGAACATGATTTTACCACTTGTGTTGGAGAAGCATTCAGCAGAGCCTAGATGGGTCATGTAAGTGGAAATTGAAGCAAAATTTTCAGATAGAATTGTTGTCGAAATAGGAAACATTTGAGTTTCTGAACGTCCATGAGTGCCAAGAGGGCATTGAGAGCACACCTTAATCATGTTTTAAAGCTCAGAAGGTGTAACCGTTTGAGAAGCCATAGTGGTAGTAGGATTTATATGAGAAGGGACAAAATCCTTCACAGCTATCAGATCTAGGAAAGGAGTGCAACAATTAACTCCTCTAGTCCTTCGGAGTTCGTTGCTTCAATTTTTTTTAAGTCTTTGACAGAAAGGAGGAAAAATCCATGAAGCTCTGAAGTCCCGTAGTAAATATACACCATAGATCGTTTGGGTGAAGGAGATTCGTTGGATCCCCAAGTGGTTCGGTAGTTCGACACTTCGAGGAATTTTTTTTGTGTCTGCACAGAGGGAAGAGTTCCCTGAAGTACCAAAGTCTGGAACCAATCTAGATCGTTCATATTCGGGGACACGTGCCCGAAGATTAACAAGTGTTCATAATTTCAACGTTCGACAGTTCAGGGGTGGGGTGGTATTCAACAGTGAAATCCGCCAAATCCCAAAGTTTCGAAGTCCCAGAGCCCCGAAGTCCCGAAGCTATGGAGAACACTTGTTCATGAGTTATAAATTATATTGGTGTGAAATCTTCCAAAGCCCGAAGTGTCGAAGTCCCAAAGTGCCGGAGTGACATCACATGTTGACGTCACCTAGGGTGACGTGGACCTGTTTGGTAGTTCAGAAGTTTGACATTTGGGAGATTTGTAATGTTATGTTGAGATGTCTCCTGAAGCCCAAAGTCCCAAAGCTCTGGAAAGTGACAGTTCGGGAACCCTCGAGTTCAACATTCAGATGATTTAAAGTGTTCTAGTGTGAAATACTTTGAAGCCTGAAGTTTTGAAGTCCCAGAGTGTTAGAGTGACGTAGAATCGTAACATCACCTAGGGTGACGTGGACCTATTCAAGAGTTTGGAAGTTTGGCGTTCAGGAGATGTGTTGTGTTATGATGAGAATTCCTCCGAAGTCCTAAAGCTTCAGAGTGATGAAGTAATAAAGCTCCAAAGAGTGAGGGTTTGAGAGTTCGCCAGTTCGAAGTTTCAAGAGTTTTGATGTGTTTAGGTGAGAGATCCTCTGAAGCACAAAGTTCTGAAGTCATAGAACATTGGATTTACATGGCCTGTTGATGTCACCTAGGGTGATGCATACCCAGTTGATGCTTTCCACTTGTCATTGTGTTTCGTGTTTTTCACAGACCGGTGGCACCAATTGGATCTTGACACATGTCACTCATATATTGGGCAACGTGTCCTCTCCATATTTTCACCATGTATTAGCCTTGGTCCTTAGTTTTCGATGTGACTCTGGAAGTTTAGAGATTCAAAACCCAGGGATATGGGAGTATGTTGTTGCAATATCTTCCAAAGCCCCGAAACTTCGAAGAAGGGTCTGTTCGAAAGTTCACCAATTCAACATTTGGGGAAAATGAAGTGTAATGATAGTGAAACCCCCGAAGCCCAAAGTTCAAAATCCCTGAAGACACAAAGCTCTGGATAAGCGCATATCAGCTAAGCACTTGGTCACAGCCCTTGGTCATATGAGACTTCGGTCGAAATAAAAGAGGGCTAGTGTCGAATTGTTGTTTTCAAAGATAGAAAAGGGGCTTACAAAAGGAGTCTGTGGAGTTTCGAATTGTATGGAACTGCATCTAAAGAAGAAAAAAGGACTTGTGAACTTGAAGAGGGGATCCAACATGATTCCAAGAGCAAATTTGGCTCTGAAGAAGAAGAACAGTTGTATAGAGATTACCTCCCAGGAAGGACAATTTTCAAATATTCATAACTTTCTGCTAAAGACTTAGAATTGAGCAAGGGAGTAGTCGTTGGAAATAAATTGGACAATAGACTATAATTGTTCACCCAGAAAAATGAGCTAAACAGTCAATTTCTCAGAAAATAAGAATAAAGAAGTCTGATATATTATTGAACCATAATGGTTCATATTTTCAAGAAATTGTTGAGACAGTTAGCCTGACAAATTTCTGTTGGCTGCACATTTTGCAGAGCTAACAACAACTAGATCAAATCAAGATCAACACAGAGTGCAGAGGAATGGAAAATACACAGGGGGATTACATCCAGGAAGATGATATCATAGGAATGGATGCCCATATGGGTATTGAAGGAACAAACTCAAATGGACATGGAGAAGGAAAGGAAGGAAACATGAATATGGTAGAGACCTTTAAATATTTACAAAAGGATGTCCAAAGTCAAGATGATAATGAAAGGATTATGAAATCCAATTAGCAATAGGAGGACTTCAACATGAAGTTAATGTAGATCTTGGAAATAATTGAAAATAAATTGGATAAGGAGAATGGCTCAAGAAAATCTGGGAGTCACAAGTCTCCTGATGAGAAAGGTAGAACAAGAAGTACTAGCAGACATCACCATCACTCCTCAAGGAATTCCAATAGGAGAGCACACAACAACTCAATTCCATCCCCTATCAAGAAGCATAAGAGGTCTGGGGTGTATGATCTACGAAGAGAAATGAACAAAATCAAACCTCCTACATTTGATGGTGAACACAAGAAGGATGAAGATGCATAGACATGGTTGCTAGGCATGAGAAAATATTTTCAATTACATAATTAGTCTTCACACATAGAAGGAATAATTTCTATCTATCATCTCAAGGGAAAGACATCCATGTGGTGGGACCAACTTGTGTAGGTGCAACACATTAAGGAGACAAAATTTACTTGGAAGGAATTTAAGAAGTATTTTCAAAAGAAATACTTGACCAAGAGATACTATGACCAAAAAATGAAGGAGTTCTTTGAACTCAAGATTGGAAGTATGACCATAGATGAATATAAAATAAGCTTTTTAGGACTGCTAAAGTATGTCTCCTTAATCAAGGATGAGACAATTAAGATTCATAGGTATTTGAGTGGATTGCCAACATTCATCAGTGAAAAAATACAATATGATGATCCCAAAACATTGGAGGAGACAATAAGTCAAGATAAATTCCTATATGATCAACATAAAGGAAAACTAACTTTCTAAAAATCTTGGGAAGACAAGAAGAAATTCAAGATGGATCAGAGGAATAAGGGGACTAAGCCACCATTCTTCATAAATAGTCCTCAGGGGCAACCAACTTCCAGAGAACCCATAATGATTGAGACGAGGGGAAAAGGGAAAGGTAGGGATACCTATTCAATGTTGGGGTTGTAAAGGAGATCATATGTTTAGAGATTTTCCTCACAGAGGTGAAAATGTGAGAACTGCTCACAATGTACAGCAAGATGAAACAATGGAGTTCATGGGAAGAATTGTACCAAGGATCTATGTATCCCTAGACAACAACCAAGAAGAGTTTCAATCACATATGATTGAAGTGGAAGGTATGATCAACAACCAAACCATTTTTATTTTAATTGATTCAAGAGATATTCATAGTTATATAGATCCTAAGATGGAGGAAAGATTTTTTTTTCCAAGAAGTCAGCATGGAAAATCTTGGTTGGTGCAGTTGGCTACTGGAGCCAAAAGAAAATTTATTAATATGGTTAAGTCATGTGTAGTGGACATGAATGGGATGAGCACCAGGGAATATTTGAACATATTGCCTTTAGGTTCCTATGACTTTCTAATTGGTATGGATTGGTTGGAACAATAGCATGCTATCCTAGATTTTTATAATAAAGAATTTACTTGTTGGGATGAAGAAGGGAACCTAAGGACAGTACAAGGAATTCCAAAGGCAGTAACTGTCAGATAAATCTCAGCATTGCATCTGAAGAAAAGTTACAATAAAGGGTTTCAAATATTTGCAGTTCATATGAAAGAGACACCTAAATATAGGGTGTTAAATATTGAATATTATGCAGTCATAAAGGAGTTTGAGGTTTTATTTAAATAAATACCAGGATTACCCCCTAAAAGAGATATTGATTTCTCTATAAATTTGATGACTGGAGAAACTCCAATATCCAAGACCCCTTACAGGATGAGTACACCAGAATTAAAGGAGTTGCAAATGAAACTTGAAGAGATTCTGAAGAAGGGGTATATACACCTAAGTGTGTCACCTTGTGGGTGCTCCAGTATTATTTGTGAAGAAGAAGGATGGAACATTGAGACTTTGTATTGATTTCAGGTAGTTGAACAAGGTAATTGTAAAGAATAAGTATCATTTTCCAAGGATCAATGACCTCTTTGATCAGTTTGAAGAATGCAAAAATATTCTCCAAGATTGATCTCACGTCAGGGTATCATCAGGTTAGAATTAAAGAGGAAGATATCAACAATACTGCTTTCAGAACAAGGTATTGGCATTATGAGTTCATAGTGGTACCATTTGGGTTATCAAATGCACCAAATGTCTTCATATGTTTAATGAATGGTATTTTTAGAGACTACTTAGATACGTTTGTCATCGTCTTTTTGGATGACATTCTTATATATTCCAAGTCGGAAGAAGAGCATGAGAAACACTTGAATATGGTATTACAAGTATCAAGGGAGCATCAATTGCATACCAAATTAAGCAAGTGCTCATTTTATCAGAACCAAATTCATTATTTGGGGCATATCATATTAGAGGAAGAGATAACAGTGGATCCTGAAAATATTGAGGCCATTATAGGATGGTCAACACCAAAGAATGTGACAGAGGTCAAATCATTCATGGGCCTTGTAGGATACTACATAATATTTATTGCAGGATTCTCAAAGATTGCACACTTGATTACGTCCTTACAAAAGAAGGGAGTGAAGTTTCAGTGGACCTTGGAATGTGAAAAGAGTTTCCATCACTTGAAACAATTATTAACTAGTGCTCAAATCCTAAGGATTACTGATCCAAATGAAGACTTTATTGCATGCACGGATGCATGCAAAGAAGGAATTGGTGGAGTCCTCAGTCAAAATGGGTATGTTGTATGTTATGAATCAAGGAAGTTGAAGGAGCATGAAAGACACTATGTTACTCATGATTTGGAGTTGACAGCCATAATGAATGCCTTGAAGAAGTGGAGACACTACCTTATGGGGAAAAGGTTTGAGTTAAGGAAAAACCATCAGGGTATGAAATATTTATTCGGACAACCAACTCTAAATGCTAGGTAAAGCAGGTGGTTGGAATTTCTCAGTGAATATGACTTTGATATAAAATATATCAAAAGGAAAGAGAACAAGGTGGTTGATGCACTCATCAGAAGATTGCATGAGTTGTATGCTACAGTCATTTGCATGTACCAATACGATTTGAAGGACATAATATTAGAGGCTGGGAAATTAGATTTGCAATACATGGAAATGGTAACAAAATTAGAGCAAGGTATTTGGCAGAAAAAAGTTGAATATTTCAAGCTTTGAAATGATGAAATTCTCATATACAAAGACATAATTTATGTGTCAAATTTCCAAGAATTGAAAATTTTGATATTGAAAGAAATGCATGATGTACCTTATGTTGGGTACTCACAGTATCCGAAAACTATTGTAGCTGTCAAGAGCCAATATTATTGGCCAGGCATGAAGAAAGAAGTTGTTGAGTACATTGCCAAATGTTTGGAGTGTTAAAAGGTCAAGGCTGAGCATAGACACCTTGATGGGTTGCTGCAGCCATTACCCATTCCTGAGTGTAAATGGGAAGTGGTAACAATGGACTTCATCACTAAGCTGCCCAGAACAAGCAAGCAATATGATTCTATCATAGTAGTAGTGGACAAGCTTACCAAAGCTTCCCATTTCATTCCAGTGAAGATCACTCATAAGGAAACTATCGTTTCTGATATTTATATGAGGGAAATTGCTCGATTTCATGGTATACCCAAGAAAATTGTGTCTGATGGAGATCCCAAGTTTACATCAAATTTTCGGAAAGGATTATTTAAAGGATTCAAAACAAATCTGAATTTTAGCACAACTTATCATCCAGAATCTAGTGGGAAAATAGAGAGGGTGAATCAAGTGATTGAGGATATGTTGAGGATGTATGTGATAGATAAACCATAAAAATGGGAAGACTACCTACACTTGGTAGAGTTTGCTTATAATAATGGGTACCAAGCATATTTAAAGATGAGTCCATTTGAATAACTTTATGGCAGAAGGTGCAACACACATGTAAGCTGGGACAACCCAACATATAGAGCAGTGGTTGGACTAGAGTTACTCGAATAAATGGAAGAACATATGTCTAAAATAAAGCATAATTTAAAGGTTTCTCAAGACAGGAAGAAAAACTATGTTGATAAGGGCATAACTCACAAGGAATTTAAAGTGGGTGATCATGTATTCTTGAAATTGAAGGCCAACAAAAGTTCCCTGAAGTTGGGAAATTGTTCAAAGTTGGAAGCTCTTTATTGTGGGCCATTTGAAATCCTAGAGAGGATTGGGCCTGTAGCTTATATGCTCGCATTACCTGCATCAATGTCTATTCATAATGTATTCCATGTATCATTTCTCAAAAATTATGTACCTGATGCTAATAATGTTATTGATTGGAATGTGATTTAGGTGGAGCAATGATCCGGATTATTTTCGGCACGAAATGAGAGCAGAGATATAATAAATAAATGCAAAGAGATATCGCGAATATCCAATAATATAACAGAAATGTATCAGAGATGCAACCATAAATAAAAAAATACAATAATACATGATTTCTATTAATGAAAGAAATGTATAGAGACTATAAAAATACAGAATGAAAGACTCACTAGAATGGTGGGAGCTTATCTCTAAGAAGAGATGTGTCCACTACTCACATTCGCAAGAATATGATCATTACAATGAGGCTCTAAAGGCCTTTTTAACATAATGAAAATCCAAAACTCTAACCCCGGAAGATGAAAAGCCAAAATGTTTGCGGGCCCCGATGGAGGTAGTTGATACATCAACTTCTCGTGGTCGTAAATTTTGCATACGATCTTCGTTTGGGGTTCTCGATACACCATTAGAAAGATCTGTCCGAGGAATACAACTTTTGATGTGAGAAACATCGAAGGAACTTCCATGTTGCTCCCCGTTTTCCTAAAAAACGTCATTTAGGGCCTCAAAATGGCCCCAAAAGTTTGGAACCTGAACAACTGCCAAGATGGAAAACTATTTTTTAAGCCCGTGGAATAGCTGGTTGGCCACCGATATCCACCTGGATCATTCCTGCCTCCTTTGGAAGCAACGGTCTCCATTGTATTGAGTTCCCGAGGGAGAGAGGGAAGCGTTTGTTGAATCTGAATCTTGGTGAGCTGCTTGCCTTGCTGGAGACGTCGCGCTACTCAGTTTGTGGAAGGCTATCACGAACCTATTGCTGGTAGGGTTGAATATGTTCAACCAGTCAGGCTACCTGAGATGACTGTGTCCAGAAGTAATTTTTTTTCTTTGTTGCAATCTTGTCGACCTACTTCTGTTGGATAGAAGGTGCTTGGGCCGAGGCTGTAGTGGTTTCAGTATCCTTCTGTTCACCTTTTGAACAAATTGTGAAGAAGCTAAATTTTGTAGTATGAGATACTACCTTGCGGCACTATTTAGGTGGAATAGTTGTCAGAACTACCTATGGTATTCTGTAGAGATGACCCCCTAGAGAAACAATGACATTGCGGGGTCAAGACTCAAAAACAACATGACGCTTACACATATATGGTTGGCCCAAGAGAACATCACATACATCTAGTGGGACAACATGACATAATACCTCATCCTTGAAGGGATGGATATCGTATGACAATTGACATTGTTGGCTGACATGAAGATATCGTCCTTAGTGAAGCCACTCGATGTTGTATGGATCTGGGTGTGGTGTTGTCGAAAAACCCAATTGTTTGACAACCTCTGCTGAGATGAGGTTTTTCTGGATTCCGCTATCAACAATAAAATGCAGCGGGGTCCCCTTTACCCACATCTGTGAATGAAAAAGGAGCTCCCCCTCTTCAAGATCTGTTGGTTCTTCTGGTTGAATTGTTGTGGTCGGGACAATAGCAGTGGGGTCTACGTCGATGATATGTCTTTTACCAGTGTTTTCAGAATCAGGGTTCATCTCCTTATCTTTTATCTCAGCCACTAATTACTATTTTGAGCGACATTCATCAGTGTTGTACCAGGGGATTTTGTGGAAATCGCACCATTTTTCGGTGTCCTTGTTTGTCTTCCCATGACCCTTCTTTTCCTATGGCTAGGACTGGTTTTCAAGAGACTATTTGTTAGGGTCATCTTTATCATACTTTGGTTGTTGCAGATTTGCAGACCCGAACTCTTGTTTGTTCTGTTGATAAATACTGAGAGGGGGGGGTGAATCAGTATTTTGAGCAGTCAATCAATTTTTAACTTTTCTTTCACTAAAAGTCTTAGTCTACTTTATAGAGATAAGTTGTTGTATATTCTTATGAAAACAATAGTGCATCCAGAGATCTTATTATGGGTTTCTTCATTCATCAGATGTCTTTTAAACAATAATTCAACAAAAATAAACTAACACAGATGAATAGGACACATGAACACCAAGATTTAAGGTGGAAACCCAAATCGGGAGAAAACCACCGCTGTTGTTGTCTTCCGTCTTCAATGATTATTATTAAGAAAACATTCTACAACAATGTACTAGT
>SNQJ01S0090206.1:0-10217 GCA_010110895.2 Picea sitchensis | reverse complement strand
TTATCCAAGTCGAATTCGAAGGAAATTCAATATGAAGTTATCCAATTCAAAGTAGAAGGAAATGTAAGTCAAAGTTATCCAAGTCGAATTCGAAGGAAATGTGAGTCAAATTTATCCAAGTTCAATTAGAAGGAAATTCAAGTTGAAGTTTATCCAAGTCAAAGATCAAGAAGTCTAATAGAGACTCTCATACGAGACCCTTTTACACATTTTATTGATCACCATATTTTGATCTTTCCCCTTTTCATTTAGATAGGAAAAAATTAGTATCCATAAGTGATCATTGTTTAGACAATGCATGCCTTTGACAATATGATATGCACAATTTTGATCATGATGACCATAGTATTGACCTCTTTGCATGAATGCCAATAGAAACATCACATACGCTCTTTGACATCAATGGCAACATAATAAAATCATGTCCAAGAATAATGGCATATGGGGTAGGATGCATATCTTATTTATAATGAGGTGAAATGGATAAAGGAAGTATAAAAAGGGAAAATTTGTAATGGAAAATGATAAGCAAAAGGGTATAGACAGGTGTTGAAAGTATTCCATTTTAGGCACCCATCAATAAGCAAGATCATTTAACAAATATAAGAGGACCCCAATTCATTGGATAATTTTTTATGGAAGAATGATTTTCTATGGTATCATGATCACCTATATTTATGTAAGAATTTCCAACTCAAACAAAAGGTCCTTCTGTAATTGCACACTTCTCCTATAGGAGGACATTCATGATTCTTAAAAATGTACCACAAGATCAAGAAGGATATTTTCTGGGAAGGTATTGAAACTGATGTTCGAAATTTTGTGTCTGAAGATTTGGTCTTCCAACAGAATAAGGGAGATACAATAAGGATGCCAAGTCTCCTACAAACATTAGCTATACCAAGTAAATGTTGGGAAGAAGTTTCAATGGATTTTATTACATGTTTACCCACAGATGAAGGAAATACCGTCATTATGATAGTATTGGATCTGTTGATATTATGGTAGATGCGGGAGGTATTTACCTCCATGTGTAAACCTGATAAGAACAGAATACTCCGGGAAGCAATAAGAAACCCTAATGATTTGGCTATTAACCCTAGAAGACATGTCGGCTCAAGAAGATAACTTGTATTAGGTTATTAGCCTCCAAGAGAAGAAGTCAGCGAGAAGAAATAATATATATTGAACATACAGATACCCAGAGTGAGAATTCGGCCCAGGCAGTTAGCCATAATTACTATAAAAACAAGAGGCTAGTCTTCATTCTGGCAGGCAGTCTCAGAATTGCAGAGCAACACTTGTGTGCACCGTAGTGCCCATTTTTGTGCGCAGGTTTGGAGGAGAGCTGCCATTGCAGCTGCTATAGCTAGCAGATCACGTTTGGCTTGGACTATCTCTTGGTTAGGGTTTGGACTATCTCATCAACTCTTGTTGGTGCACTATCCTTGGGGAAAGGAGCACTACCCTTTGTTTGGCTATCTAGCCTAGGGTTTGCTTCCGAAGTGATTCTCTGTCAAGGTTAAGGTGCTTGGAGGGTGGCTTCGGCGTATGGTTGGGTGACAATAGTGATATTGTCAATGGTAAAACAAGCACATCCATTGTATTCTAACAGGTTATGGGCCCACACCTCCTTAATTTATTCTAACCACTGGAAGGAAGCATAGGCGTAAGGATATTAAGCTCGTTGAAGAACTACTGCTAGGGTTTCTAGCAGGAGCAGTCATCATAGCATTGCTACTAGGGTTACTAGCAGGTGTAGTTGCAGAAACCCTAATCCTCTCGTCGAGGCACCTTAAGTGAAGGGATTGACCTAATTTCTAGATAGATCAGTGCACCCTAGCCTAGCACATATCCTAGTACTCTCAGCAAGCCAAGACATCAAGTTTGAGTTTTTGGTCAGATCTAGGGTTGACCAAGTCAAAGAAGCCATGACTTACTCTATGAAGTCAAAAAACAAGTTAGACAGAGCTTCTAACTTCCGAGCGTGGAAGACAAGGATTGACCTCATCCTTTCCAAGAATAAATTGTTGGATATCATGAAAGGAAAGATCGTGGAACCAAAGTTTGAAGAAGGAAAAGAGAAGTTGAGGAGAAGTTCAAAGACAGTGACATCAATTCCATGAGTATCATAGTAGAATCTATAAAAGACCACTTGACACCCTACATCTCCCATCTTGACTCATCGAAGAAGATGTACAATGCCCTAACAAACCTCTTCTCAGTCAGAAACATTGGACAAATAACGAGTCTAAAGAATGAGCTCCATGACATGAAGATGAATGATGATGATAGCATAACATCATACTTTGTGAGGATATCCTAGTTAAGATATCAACTACAACACATTGAAGAGATCATTTCAGAGAAGGAATTGGTAAACATAGTATTCAATGGTCTTCCCAAGACATGGGATGCATTTTCCGCAAGCATGAACACAAGAAAGGAGTATTCTACATTTGAAGAACTTTGGACTAGTTGTGGTCAAGAAGAATCTAGGATCAGTGCAAAAGAGAAACCCCAAAATAAGTATGATGATAAATCCTTCACAACAAGATTCAATAATTTTAGGAACAAAAGGAAGCTTGGTTCAAGGAGAAAGCAAAATCAAGAGAAAGATATTTCAAAAATACAATGCTTCAACTGTTGAAAGTATGATCACTACAAGAATCATTGTCCTGAGCTAAAGAAAAGGAAGGAGAAACATGAAGCATAAGTTTCCAAAGAAAAGGAACCTACAAAGAAGACTAAGCAGGATGAAAGAGACTTCTTCTTCTGAAGGTAACAATACTCTTCTTAGTTCTTGTACATATCTTGTATATCTATCTCTTAGAAGATAATATGTTCCAAAAAGAACTATACTTATGGAAGAACAACGATATAGGGATTGCTATCATTATACAAGCTAGATGAAAGGATGAAATACATCAAACAAATCATGTGGAATCTATTACAAGATAAGAAAAATTAGAATCAATCATGAAGAGACTTAGAAGAAGCAAAGATAGAAAGAAGTCAATAATCAAGAGGAAATTGGAGAAAGAATTATGACATTTTGCAGAAGACAATAAGACAGAAGCGTGGACTCTGTTAGACAGAGGGAGTCGATTATATATTGTAGAAGACAATAAGGATCCAGACAGAAGCATTGACTCTACTAGACGGAGGGAGCCAATTATATGCACTCATACATGAAGAAAGGATTAACAGGGAGCTAATCCTATGATCTGTTGAAGATGATGAAGTATATATCCATGGTAGTAGCCATGAAAGACAATACATGTTCAATTCGACCTTCAAATAAGTCTTCTTCGAAGAGAAGCCTTAAAGTATCCATGGTTTTCCATACACATCCGTGATCCTATGATGAAATAAAGAAGTGGAATATTTAGGTCATGGAATCTATAAGAAACTCCATGGACCCAAGAGCTAAAGAAAAACATGAGGAAGAACATGAAGATTCCAAGAAAGAAAGAGAATCCAGAACAACCAGTCACTGTATTAAGTATCACAAGATCACCAACCTGATATGAACTCAATAAAAGAAATCAAGAAGAGGAACTAAAAGTTGTGATGAAGAACAATGTATATATATATGCAAGCATTGCAAGATCCAGAACTAGAGGTTCTCCCAGATGGAGGGAGAAGACTATGATGATTACTTGTTCCAATAAATCAGACATACCTCTACATGAGTCTTTATATCATCTGCAATATCCATGGGTTGGAGTTCTACATCAGATAAATGCAAAGACTTTTCTCCAGAGAAATTGAACAAAGAGTGTATGAAGAGAAACCTCAAGACTTTGAAGCATACCAAAAAGAGACCCTTGTATGTAGATGGAAGAAGACAACTTGGTGGAGAACCTCCAATGCATAGCAGAAGCGTGGTGAAGATTTTTCTATAACAAAGATATTGTATCAGAATGATTACTCAGAAGATCAGGATGATGGATTGCCAATCCATGACAAATATCTCATGATGACAAAAGAAGTGCCACATGGATATGTTCCCGTTTTCCAACAATGATATATTCTATTGATCAAAGATACATGACGCCTTCAGAGAAAACTAGTGTTCCAGACCAAAGTACATTTAAAATCAAGCAATACATTATCCATGATGAAGTCCAGAAAGGAGAAAGTGGTTCTCCAATACATATCTCCACAGATGAGAAGATAAGAAGATATTTTAGGTAAATCTTTTGTCCAAGATGAAAGAGTTTGCGTATTCAAGATGGATCTCATGGAGATGACTTCCTTATTGAAAAAGGAAGAGATGACTCCCAGGTTGGGAGGGAGCACTGATGTATTATTGATTTCTGGAAAGTCATTTTTCATTTTGAAAAATAGTCCAGGATGAGCAGTTACTTTCCAATTCAGAAAGTGGATTGACATTTCTGACGAACAAACATTTTCTAGTTTGAAAAATGGTCCAGATTGTTGATGTACCATAGACAACGACTTCCCATTGTGGTTAACATGGGAAGTGGTCTAGGGAAATCTCTCTTCTTGAGGGTTACTCAAGAAGACTGGCCCACCTCACCGAACAACAACTTCTCATTGTGGTTAACATGAGGAATGGTCCGTTTTGGAGGTTGGTGTAGGACAATCATTTCCTCTTGTGGTTAACATGGGAAATGGTCTAGACAGTCATTCCTTAGGGCAGATTCATTCTCTCTAGGCTGCACTTTGTTTAGTGTCGGAAGAATGGTCCAGGGTGGGGAATGGCCCAGGTTCAACAACCAGGGATAAACATTCCTTAGGGAAGACTCATTCTCTCCAGGTTACACTTTGTTTAGTGTTGGAGGAATGGCCCAGGGTGGGGAATGGTCCAAGCTCAGAAATCAGGAAAATTATTCTTCCTTTCTTGAGAAGAATAGTCCAAATAGCTCATCATTGATGCCTTACCTTTTGAGGGAATATACTCTTCTGAGATATCACAGATGTGAGTGGAAGAATGGACTAGATGATTCAGTTTATATCATAACATTGTTTCTATGCAGGTTGATATAAGATGATTGTTATGAAGACCGTATGTTTCTAAACAGTATATGTATGCTACTGTGGTGGATGTGTTCCACTGTTTGATCAAGTATCTGTGTGATACTTGGTGTGGTAGTATACCACTAGATTTTAGTTGTGTACTACTATGGATAGACATATTTGTGTTATATAGAATGATATTATTCCAATTGACTTGAAGACTATCAACAGTGTTGAAAATGATTATTAGCTAGATGGAAGATCAATGAACAAAGATTTCTCAGACAAAAAATGGTTCAGAACATTTTATTCTTATAGATTAGAATAATGGTTCTTGTGTCACACTGTGGAGTGAGCATCATGTTTGATTACTCAGATAGAGTATGGTTCCGAGAGATGATGCAACTGATGACACTGATGGTGATGATGGTGCTCATGAGCTAGTCATGAGATAGTCTATACAACTATGTTGATGCTACCAGGTGAATAATATGTTTTGTGCTCAAGACCATTACCTGTAATACCTCCCTAGCTAGGAGGGAGTGTTGATATTATGGTAGCTGCGGGAGGTATTTACCTCCACATGTAAGCCTGAAAAGAATATAATACTCCAGGAAGCAATAACAAACCCTAATGAGTTGGCTAATAACCCTAGAAGACATGTTGTCTCAAGAAGATAACTTGTATTAAGTTATTAGCCTCCAAGAGAAGAAGTCGGCTAGAAGAAATAATATATACTGAACAGATAGAAACCTAGAATGAGAAGTCAGCCCAGGCAGTTAGCAATAATTACTACAAATATAGGAGGCTAGTCTTCATTTTGGCAAGGAGTCTCAGAATTGCATAGCAGCACTTGTGCGCACTATAGTGCCCAGTTTTTTGCGCAGGTTTGGATGAGAGATGCCATTGCAGCTGTTGCAGCTAGCCGATCATGTTTGTCTTGGACTATCTCTTGGTTAGGGTTTGGAATATCTGATCATCTCTTGTTGGTGCGCTATCCTTGGGGAAAGGAGCGCTACCCTTTGTTTTGCTATCTATCCTAGGGTTTTCTTCTGGAGTGATTCTCTGTCAAGGTTAAGGTGATCAGAGGGTGGCTTCAGCCTATGGTTGGGTGACAATAGCGATATTGTCAATGGTAAAACAATCACATCCATTATATTCTAATAGGATCGACTGACAAAGTATACCCATTTTTCTGTCTTTATCATCCTTTTAAAGAAAGTATAGTAGCCAAAAGATTCATGGAAATAGCTCAAAATCTACATGGAGCCCCCAAGATTATTGTAAGTGATAGAGATCCAATTTTCACTGGAAATTTTTGAACTGAATTGTTTTCTTGTTTGGGTACTCATTTGGATCACAACTCATCTTACCATTCTCAATCCAACACTAGTACATATGGGCCCAAAATGTGATGAAATATTTCCACGTTTATATAATTCATGGAAAAATGCATTAAAATTTTATCTTTCTTTTAATTTTTTTTTGGTTTGGCCCCGATGTTTGTTGCTATAGAGACAATTTCAGAAAACTGTCTATATATCCACGAATTTTCATCACTATATAGACAACGGTGCCACACGTGTAAACCACATGTGTAGTGCAACGAGTATTGACTTTTTTCAGGGTAAACTCATTTATTTTTGTCATTATATCGACGATAATTGAACTATAAATACATGTCCTTAAGACAAATTTTGACAAATTTGCTATAGTTGCAACAATTTTGCTGGTGATTGTTTGAGATTTGATTTTTTCTATCATGTACTGGTTTAACACATCCAATTCTCGATCTACATAGCTCGGATTTTAGACTTGGAAGGTTAGTATTTTTAATTTTTCTGTATCTTTTAATATAAAGCTATGTTAAGAAGTTTTAATTTCAAATTTTTTAAACATGAATGTTTTAACTAAATTTTTTTTTTTTTCAAAATTTAACATTGCTACATATATTTTGTGTGATTGACCATCCAGAGAGTTATTTTCCAAGTAGTAGCAAAAATACTACTTTACAAGGTGAGGAACATGGAGATCAAAATATTGAATATTGAGTTCTTAATGATGATATGGACAAAGATAACGTTATTGATACAAATCAGGAGGTTGAGATACATAGATTGATCCAATAAACATTTTCTCCAATGGATGATGACAACCATGATGATATTCATGATGTTGATCCTCTACTTGAGAAGTTACTGGATTTAATCCAATAAGAAGGTAGAAGAAAATAATTTCCAGATGTCCAACAACCCAACCTCTCCTTTTCATTTCATTATCTATTCAATCTTGATAGGAATAATACTCTATGACTAGCAATTCATTAATCTTCAAACTAATCCATTTACTATCTATTATTCTATTGATGAATCCTTTATATTGTAACTAATGAAAAGTCAAATGATTTGGAAATTTATCCCTTTGGAACAGATCTAGATTCTTCCAAATAATAGCTCTCAATCTTTGTTGATCTCTTATAGTAATAATTTCTTGAGTTTGCAAGGGTAACTTGGTATATCTACCATATGGTCATTGACCCATATATGTCCATGATTAACTAATTTTCTAGCACCGAGAATGGTGGGAGCCATACCCAATTGAAAAAGAATATTATCTGAATTCATTTCAAGTAATTGTAATAGGACCTGGCCCATTGATTCTTTGGCTCTTCTAGCAATACAAACATATTTCAAAAATTGTCCCTCTGTTAGTCCATAATGAAAACACAATTTATGTTTTTATTCTTGCCAGATATGATATTGAGATATTTTCTTGGAAGAAGACCAGTTCATAGAATTCTTTCTATTTTTGGGTCTTTTACTAGTGAGCCCTCGTAAAGTTTTTAGATGACGTATTATTTTTAAATTAGGTCCCCGATAATGGGACATAGAAACTCCTTATTCAATTAAAAAATAGTGTTGGAAATAAGAAAGAATAGTATAACCTGTACGAGTACTAGAATTAATTTATATGGAAAACAAAGATCTTTCTCCAAAACTGGAAAAATCCCATTTTCCTTATTTTTAGTTGACACAAGTAAAACCCCTGTACTGGGATGATCCATAGGGAATAATCGGGATAGCTCAGTTGGTAGAGAAAAGGACTGAAAATCCTCGTGCCACTAGCTCAAATATGGTTCCGGGCAAGATGTCAATATCCATGTATCCATATACATGGATATTCACAGATACATATGTATATGTGAATACAAAGACACTTCGATCAAAATAGATAGATGAATCAATATATTGTGTTCTCTCCCTCTTCTTTGTTTATATTTTCCCTCCATGTCCATTCCAATTGAATCCTAATACTCCCATACATATAAAAAAGTAGGATCAAGAACTCATAGGTAAAGATTTTATGGTGGGAATAGAATATATTATAATCTCTAGTATAAAATCAATTGAATCCTCTTTTTGGTTCTCATATATCGTGTGCATGATATATCATTATCGATGCGTCAATAAAATATTTTGATTCGTTAATCCATCCCTCTTCCATATTCCCGGATATGGAAGAATTGAATGGATAAGAGGCTCTAATACTAGTAAGAATATATTCATCCTATTTTGTTTGAACTGAAATGGGATGTATTATTCAATAGAATTGGAGGGTTGAAGTAGATCTAAACATTTCATAGGATATTTCAAAATTAGATTCAAATCGAGGTTCAAAAGATTGATGTAATAACTTTTGATCATAGTTCCCAGTATGAATACTGAATCTAACATAATGAAACCTATGATTTATCGTGAAATATTGTATTACTTCCTTGTTGGATATTGGTCCTCATACATACATCGAGCTCTCTTTTCTTTCACGAAGTTTCATTGTAGTATCTATAATAGACTCTGGTTCAGGTGGGTAACCTGGTGAATAGACATCCAAAAGAATGAACTTATCTACTCTGCGAATGGTACTATAAGAATATGTACCAAACATTCCTCTGTGATAGTACATGTTCCCACGACAACTACATATTTTGGTTTGGTTCAGGTATTTGTTCGTATAATCAATATCACTACAGAAGGAGCCTTTTTCATGGTCACAGTCCTCGCGGCCACAATGAAGTAAGCTCACTAGATCTTGGTACCAGACTGTAATGATCAGGATGGAATCATGAACCTATTAATGAAGCAAATTCGATGGAACCATGTACCATAAAGGAGTGGCCATAAACTAGAGAGTCTGGCCCAATTCGTTCGACGAATTGTTTAGGGTATTTGAAATACCTGGATTCAAAATTGTTTGATTGAGTAAAGGTAAATCTATAGGTTTCATCATTGGATTTATGTTATTTTGTACTTCCCTCCTCCCCCTCCCCCGCTCGAATACTCAAAAACTGAGAAACATTCCAATGTTCCTTTTCGCCACGCATGGACTGAAACAATGATGAAAATAAGCACAAGAATTGAAGCTCCTATAAATGCAGATATACCCAGTATACTAGAACTCATAGCCCATAGATAAAGGGAGATTGTTTGAACATTACAACAAGAACTGGAGTGAACACATAATGATCCTAGATCAAATCTAAGTATCTTCCATTGGTTCGATACTTGATTTGTAACTAGTATTTTGGTTCTTTACCAATGGGGGCCAAAGCTTTAGATATCAAGGATGCAATAATAGGTAGGAATGAGGCTAGATATTAATGAAGACATCCATCCTCATTTTATCATGAAGATAATCAAATAAGTAGATATCGAACTGATCAAGCAACAAAAAGGTTCCTCACAAAGTTCTTCGTTATATTCCCATAATTCCATGTTTCCAATAGTTTTTCAGGTGGAAAAGTACTATAGCAGAGTTTATGGATTTCCATGCAAAGAACATAAGTGAAGATGATGTTCTTCTAATGCCTGCAGATGGTTCTGCATTGAATAACATCAAATAAGAATGGCCAATTTTTAAAGAAAAACCTCATAATATTAGACTCTCATTGGCAACTGATGGTGTCGATCCATTTGGAGAGATTCATTCTACTTACTCAGTGTGGCCCATTTTTTTTTTAAACAATAACCTTCCTCCTTGAATGTCGATAAAGAGAGATCACACAATGTTGGCAATGACTGTTCCATGTATTTAATTAACTTGTCTTTATTTACTTGAAAGTATGACATAATATTTCATTTCTTTGTTTCATGCATGATAATTATATATTTAATATATAAGGACGTATAAATAAATATAACTAATGTATGTTGAACCAATTAGGTAAGTACCAA
>SNQJ01S0090205.1:6878-34154 GCA_010110895.2 Picea sitchensis | reverse complement strand
TTATCAGTTGGTTCCCATCTACAGGTAAAGAGCTTCATTCCTAGTGAACTTTGAATGAATTCCTACATAAGGATTTACTTCAAAGAATATTATTCTGCAAATTTATGAGCCTCATTATTTATGATGATTATGGTATTGTTCTATTATTCTGATTATGGTAGTGTTCTATTATTCACCTCTTCATATTTGAAGTTAATGAGTTTCTCCCTTGACATATATCAATAGATTTATAATTCCATTTGTAGTATACATAACGAGATTAATTTTGTTTTTAGAGGTTCTCAAATGCATTATTTTTTTTTCTATGAAATATACTCTTTTTACATGGACAACTTGATACATAGGGTTTCTAATACTCAACTATCAATAAAACAAAAAATGCAAAATTTTATATAGATAGATAGTGCACAACAACATCTATTTTGGCTCAAGTAACTTTTATTCTTTTTGATGATTAATCACTTCATTTTATTTTTTTTGTGTGATTTTGGTTTTATAATCAAATAATTCATTTTTCAATCACTTTAATTTAAAACAATCTATAATATTTTTCATCATTAATTCATTTTTCAACTATTTTAACTCAAGCAATTTATAATTTTATAATGATAAACTACTTTATTTAAAAATTAATTTAATTTCCATCCAAACCAAGTTCAACAATTAACAATCTTGCATTCCATTTCATTGGTTGGAACTCTTTCTCTTCTTAATTTGTATCCATCCTCGTAACAAATGGGTTTTCCTTAACAATTAAATACTTTTTCTTACATTATCTATCTTATGATCATTATATATAATATATAGATAAAACTTGATTTGTCATCTCTACCTTTTCCCTTATTTTAAGGGGTCTAAATTTTTTTTTATTGTGTAAATGTTTAAAAAAAATAAATTTTCATTATCTCACCATTCCACTCTTAACAAAAAAAAATTAAAGAGAAAACAGACCAATAAAACTCTGAGAAATCTTTCCTTCTTTAAGTGGGAAGTTTCAACAAGAGTGAGTCAGTATCCAGAATGAGACTTATTATATCTGCATTAGGCATGGTATATAATGTTGAGTTAGGTTTGATTTTCTATTAGTTCATGGTTGATCATAAAATATACACCCCTTTATCTAAAATTTAAAAAAATAATGATTAATTTTAAATTTTAAATCTCATTTATATATTTTATTGGCCAAAAACTTTGAAGTCTTATTAGTGCCTTCACTTCTTCTAATGTTATTGTAATAAATATTTATGTCATCTGATCATTTCATACCTACTCCTTTTCTCCCTATCTCCTTAAACAATACTTTCATTATTATATTCGACAAATATATGCTACCTAATAACCTTATTTTTATATCTCTTATTAGTCTTTTATTAATTTAATCTTTCACTCCATTTATTTATTTATTTCCAATATTGAATACCCCTCCTCGTGATACCTTTCATGTGCCGATCCCTTTCATTTCATTGACATTCCACTTTCTACATTTATTTCTCTTACTTTAAGGGATAACCCCAAAAGAAGGGAGAATAAGTATAAAACTAACCCCAACAGCTTGGTTCGACGGCTCATAATACTGGCCCACCCAAGCCAAGTTCTAAGCCATAAGATTATACAAGGAGGGAAAGGATAAAGCCGCAGGTAGGTAAGGGTTGGAAATGCTAGCAGAGATACTCCCGTAAATAGACAAAAATAGACAAATGTGAATATTATTTTTAATGCAATTAAAATAATTAAATTTTCAATATATTAAAAATAGACGAATGTCAATATTATTTTTAATGTAATTAAAATAATTAAAAAAATATTATATATTATTAAATTTTAATTTTGTAATTAAAATAAATATATATATTTTTTTTTAATTTCCAATATTAAAAATAGACAAATGTGAATTTTAGCTTTGTAATTAAAATAAATAAAATCAAACTTTATTTTAGTGGCTTTCAATGTTGAATATAGACAAATTTAAATATTACTTTTATTGCAATTAAATATTTATTTCCAATATTGAAAATAGACAAATCTGAATATTATTTTTAATGTTTCTACATGTACTATGTGGATCATGAGAAACAATTTACACTAGAGACGAAGATAGTTCAGGTTTTGGATTTTTTTGGATTAAGAGTCAAGTGTCTTAATTTTTTTTATTAAATTAAGTTTGTGAAGGTGTTGAGTTTATTTATGTATTTAAAAATATTACTAAAATATTATAAAATTGAAATTTAATTAATAATATAAATATAAAATATATAGAGTTTAGAGTCATTTTTAAAATTTAAATATAAATTAACATAAACCTTATTCAAGTAAACTTAACAAACTCTGATGCAATGAGCAAAAAAACTAAAGTTAATGAAACAATGACAGAAATAATTCTCACTCTAAGTTTGGCTAATGAGTCATAAACATATCTCAATTTGTGAAATCATACATAAATAATTTCTCGTGTCATTCCACAACGGAAAAAATATCACACATTATTTATTTACATGTCTCTTTTTTTTTCAAAAGAAAAATCGCTAAAAAATTATATTGATCAATAATTTGTTTTTACATCTTCGGCAAATGTAATAGGACTGATAAAATAAAAACCTGCCATTTAAACAAAACTCCATACAAGAGATAAAGTCCACATCATCATGCCATCCAGGGGTGATTTTAAGAACCCCCCTAAATTTATATGTGTAATAAATGGGCGAATCCCCATGATACATAGGAAAAATTGAGGGCTATTTTATCAATAATATAAAATGTATATATAATTTTTTGGCGAATATTTTAGTCAATTATATAATCTTGTAAAATATTGGCCGAGATATTTCCTTGAATTATAAAATCTTGTAAAATATTAGAATCTTTCCTTTGAATTAAAATCTTGTAAAATATTGGCCGAGTGGTGTTGGGTGAAACAATTGATATTTTAAGAGTGATTTTAGATTCCCGATGGCACATTTTATATCAAAACCCATTCAAAAATTTCTTTGGGTGGGAGAAAAAATTCTGGTGCTTTGTGCCATACCATATCTAAAGAGATGTTTTAGTGTGACACAAGTACCACTGCAGTATGGTTCCCGAGTTCTCCATAAAGGAAGGTAATCTAAAAGAACATTACCAAAGAAACAAAATTCATGGGAAGGGTACTTGTAGGTCAAATAAGAGATTCAGTGAAACTGTTATTTCAAAATAACCTAATAAAATCACCATCCTTAGAAGAACTGATTCTTGTGTCCAAGCACTTAAATAAAATCCAGATCCTTAAGTCATGTTTGGAATAGATCCTATAGTTGCAATTTTGGAGAAAATGGCAGGGACTGGGAATGGGTCTTTCCAACATAATCTCGATGAAGTTTTGTTGGCATGAATCTTTGAGAATTTGTGAGGGGCCCAATAAGTGTCATTATTTGACAAACATGAATAATCCATTTCACATCTACTAGTACATAACTTAGCCAGGGGCTTTCTCCTGGAAATAAAGAAGAACAGGATGTGCACTATGGGGAAACAAAAGAATAGAATATTCTTTTTTGATGGTAATTCCTCTCCGGAAGTTAATACAGAGTCCTGCCAGAGAAATAGAACCAAATCCTTAAGTGCTATACCTATTGAGGTCGCGACATTAATGGTGAGAATGGTGAAAGAATCTTGGAAATGTTATAGCACTCCAATTTTATCATCGAGGCCGAATTGAAAGGGGAAGAACCAAAGGAAGACTATTGAGAGGGGCTATGTTGCAATAGAAAGAAGAAAATATTGTGAACCTAGTAGGAACTCAGAAGGTGTGAGTGAAGGTTGCTCTATCCATTCTCAAGCAACTGCTGTAAGCATGGATGAACGTGGGATGATTTTACTAGCAAGCATAGTTGTGATTGAAATCTCAAAAGATGAGGATGTAGATGTTGCAGGGAATTCTGTAGCAACTTCCTTGAGAACGGGAGAAGAGAATTTAGGCGAGGATAGTATATCAGGTTATGATGCCAAACCCAATTCACCTCATCATGATGATGTAGTAGGAGGTCAAAATGGGTTGAATATGAAGAAAGACATGGATGATCTGTGGAATTGATATCATCCAGAGGCCTCTAGAACCGACTTTGATACATTTCAAAATGTGGAATTCACTGGTGAAAAAAGAGGATGCTCCGAATTTCTCTATCAGGGATTTGGAAACTGGAAACGTTGTTGTGGTAGGGGGAGGGTATAAAGGGCCCTTTGTATGACATGATTCCAAAGATTTTGTATGAAGATTTATCATCTGAACATGGAATTATTGAAGACAAAATACAAGGGCACCCCTGTTCAAACTGGGGTTGGGAACAACCAAGGGATGTGTTTTGTTATGATACTGAAAAACTGTATGTCAGAGGAAAAGATGGACTGGATTTAGACTGTGCAGAACATTCTTAACTAGAGACAAGAGACAAACAAGAGGGACTTGGTGGACACAAAATACAGGATATAGTTAATTTACAGCAAACAAAGGTACATGCCAAGGGTGTTACTATAGGGGTAGACAACCAAGGAAGTAGTGAACACTTCTTGGAAAATGAAAAGAGGTTGGAAATGAAGACCAAGGAAATCCAATTGAAGGATATGTTCCATGCACAGGGGCCTCCGATTCTGATGTTAAGGAGCCAAATAATGGTCATTCGGGCCTTTTTGACAACGAATTTGGTACAAGTTGCATCAAGTTTATAAAACAAGGTTGGAAAGAAGAGGAGCTATGACAAGTGGTGTGACATAATGGAACTTCGGTAGAATCACAGGGATATAAGTTTGTCTTATAGATAAAATAGTATTGAATATATACACAGTTTTGTTTGAATATATGAAGTTATACCTAATTTCACATCTCTTTGCCAAACATAATGGTGAGTTTTTTTCATTGGCAAACTTTTTTTGAATTTCATTTACTCTTGAATTCTAACCCAAACACGAAATGGTGACTCGGGTGTTACCACTGTATGGTAGTTCAGAATAATAAGTTCACTTCTATTTTGACTTCACGATTCTCATACTTTTGTTTTCGGCATGGCATCAACTTAACCCCTTTCTCTTCCAGCAATAAGCCCCCTAGAACATAGTTTGGAATCTTGAGTCAACTTGGTTTGTCGAAGCAGTTGTTGTTTATATAGAGGCAGGAGTTGACATGGAAATTTGCATATATATATATATATATATATATATATATATATATAATGTTTCTTTTTGGGTAGTATTATTGATGAACAATATGCTACAGATCCATATATCAATCTTTGCCAATCATAGTTCAAAATTCACTGCCGTTTGCACTTCCTTTACAGTTTCTCATCTCTCTCTATATATATGGTGTGAGAGAAAATATATGTACATGTAATAAAAAATTTAATGTCTACAAATACTTGTGCACTGAATACAAAGGACCTCAAATTTCAAAACTGGGGCCAATGGTTGTAGGAATTTTTGGTTGTAGTTTATGGATGATATTGGAAACTTAGTTTGCCAATGGGAAATCATAAAAACACTGTTTTGGTTCATCAACAAAGATTGTAGGCCGAAATACAAGATTTGTTGATTTGTAGTTTTCTTATACCCTGATTATATATTTAGCAGGATTGCATCGGGGTCTCATCAGCCTGCTTAAATCAAGGCCATGCTTCTTAAAATGGGCAGCAGTTGATTAGAATGTTGCTTCTATCAACTAAGCTATAGAAAATGGAATCTTCTCCTGAAAATCAGTGCAGGAAGAAAATTGCTATTAAGCCCCTGGTGGGGTGGGAGTGCTGTGAATTTTCTATTGTTTAGGAAGCCGAACAAACACTTGGACAATTCAATTGGCCGGAGAAACGTAAATCTTAGTTTGAGGTCCATAAAACTCCAGCTAAGTGTTTCTTTTCGTTGTAAGTAAACTGCATAAGCCTTATTGGAGTACTCAGTAAACCATGTTAGTTAATTATACTCAAAGTTCAATCTGCAAGTTGTGAAAACTTAGAAGCCACCTCGTCTTTAAAAAGGATGATGTGTCTCTTGCCTTAAACGTGGCAGGACCAATTTTATGACTTTTCATCAAAACTAGATGAAATTGGATGCAATATCATGTGCGTTATTTAAAATATTTTGATCAGGTTGTATGAACATGGCAATTTAATGGGATTAAACAATAGCCCTTCATTACATTGTTGAGTATGTCAGGTGAAGCTTTTGCTGATATACACAATCTAAAAGCAAATAGCTTGTATGATGACAGGAGCATCAAGAAGAAGTAGATCAGTTGTTGAACAAGACCAAAACGAAATGCAGGCAACCATGCACTTAGGAGGGTTGTCCCCTGGAACTGTGTTGAGAAGCTTGTACATCTTATGCGGCGGGATAGAAAGGTTAACATAAAGAAAGAAAGATATTTGGTCTTGCATCGTACCATGCTTGTAGAAGTGGTTACTACCACTGATAAGAGGGATTATCTCAGTCAATTTGTACAATTGGGAACTGTCTATTTTAGATGACTGGCTTCAAGAAGTGTAGAGAGGGAAGTCTGGGGATAGTGGCAGTCCTAAGGAAGCTCAGAAAGCCTACAAAGATTTGCTTTTGTGTTATTAGAGGCCCTTGGTAGACTACCTGTAGATCTTGAAGCTCTCAAGACATGTAATGTTGGAAAGTTAGTGAATCATTTGCGCAGCCACAAGAACTTAGAGATTCAGAAGAAAGCAAGGTATTTGGTTGATGCATGGAAGAAACATGTTAAGGAGGACATGAAGAATAGTGATACAAAGTCTGTGCTAGCACATGCTATTTCACTTCCCTGTAAGCAGATTTCAGGGGTGGTTGTCATTACACCACAGAAACAAGGTGATGGAGTGCTGAATTACTTCAAAAGGCTTGGCTCCATTGACTCCTTCTTCAAAAGTAGTTTCAAATAGGATAGGCCAAGAGTATGCAGTAAAATCAGCTTCAGTTCCTCTTGGGCCAGTCAAAATGCCAGTATCACCTCCCCAACGAATAGTTCTAAGGAGTCCCAATGCAAGATGCCAGCTTTTAGTGGCACCACTGATCTAACAGTTTCTGAAAGTAAAGAAGAGAAAAGTAGTAGCTCTAGTCAGTCACAGAATAACATTCAAACTTGTTCTAGTGGGCATGCAAAAGTTGCTAGTCCAGTTCAGAAAGAAGATACTCAGAGTTCTGTGGTATGTTCAATTAGTAATAAGTCCTCTTGTTCTGGTTCACCACATAAGATTTCAAACAAAAGTGTTCTGGGTTCACTTCTATCAGGGAGACACAAAGAATCCATGGGAGGGAAAGCACAGTAATGGAGTAGAAACACAACAGGTGAGAAAGACTCACACTCTGATAAATTATCTGACAAGGGAACAGATATTGCTAGGGGGGATGTGATCCAGAGGTTGATAGTGAACTTCCCTAACCCATCGAAGCCTACTAAGAAGTATTAAATTGTGGATCGAATGCGAGGGGCCAGAGCAATTCGGGAGCCGGGGGCTTTCTCACAGAAGAAGAAACGGATGTCCACTAGAAAGGATTCTACAGAACTTGCCACCCGACATATTGAAAGATCTAGGTGTACCATCCCTAAGGGAAACAACAATGTGACCACTTTACCCACCTTTGACCCATTGTCTAAGGTTTTGAGAGGTGAAAAAACTTCAGAAACTCCACCCCCACGGACCCTAAGTGCAAAACCATAGGGACATGTCACTAGAGTGTATGCCAAAAATATCCATTTCAAATGAATAATCAACTAAATAATTGATGAGATGGATATTGGGATCCATCATGGTCTTCTAATCCAAAACCTGAAAAACCCTAGGTCTCCCTCATCTCCATTTTCATCCCTGCCTCTAGAAACTCTGAAAACCCCGTATCAAATAATTGATGATTTATTCAAGATGGCTTATCTACCCTCAAGACTCAATTTTTATATGAGGAGTATTGTATAAAATACTCCTCATATAAAAATTGAGTCTTGAAGGTAGATAAGCCATCTTGAATAAATCATCAATTATTTGATATAGGGTTTTCAGATAATGTTAGTGAATGGTTTTGAGTCTTTTATACTCCCATAACTTTGAGTTTATATATGTCAGAATACATTTTTTTATCTATAGGAAATTATTAATTTCTCATTACAATGTCCACATCCTTTGATAAGAGCACTAGAAGCATCAATGCGGTGGGATAGATTGATTCCTACCACATATCCTCCACATCTCATCCAAGTAACTTGTATACATAACCATTGTAAAGTAGTAGAAACATATGACAACTCAAGTATCTACGGACTGAACTTAAGCAATATTATGTATGTCATCCACCATAATAAAAAAGAAACCTTGCAAGGAAGAATTCCTGAAAATCTCAATGGAAAAAGCAATTGCTCTACCACGAGTTCACCATATATCCCCTCAACAAGAAACTACTAACTAGTTATTGAACATTTTGATGGTGCCACTTTAGGTGCAATCTTGATGTACATTGAACCAAAAGATAAGCTCCAATATTGAAGGAAGGCATATATTTTGGAACTCTATTGTTTGAGGAATAGAAACAATGCATATATTCCAAATTCCAAATTCACAATTTATTTTGGTCATTCATCTCTTTTGTTGACATTTGAATCATATATATATGGGGAAACAAAAGAACAGAATATTCTTTTGATGGTAATTCCTCTCCAAAAGTTAATACAGAGTCCTGCGGGAGAAATAGAAGACCAAATCCTTAAATTACTATACCTATTGAGAGTCATTAATAGTGAGAGATAGTGTGAAAGAATGAGAGAGTAATATTGCAAAACTGCTCCAATTTTATCATCAGGCCCTGGTGAAGGAGGACATGAAGAATAGTGATACAAAGTCTATGCCAGCACATGCTATTTCACTACCCTGTAAGCAGATTTCAGGGGTGGTTTTCATTGCACACAGAAACAAAGGTGATGGGTCTACTGAAATTACTTCAAAAGGCTTGGCTCCATTGACTCCTACTTCAAAAGAAGTTTCAAACAGGATAGCCAAGGTATGCGGAAAAATCAGCTCCCAGAGTTCCTCTTGGCCAGTCAAAATGCCAGTATCACTCTCCCCAACGAATAGTTCTAAGGAGTCCCATTGCAAGATGCCAGCTTTTAGTGGCACCACTGATCTAACAGTTTCTGCAAGTAAAGAAGAGAAAAGTATTAGTTCTAGTCATTCACAGAATAACAGTCAAACTTTTTCTAGTGGGCATGCAAAAGCTGCTAGTCCAGTTCAGAAAGAAGATACTCAGAGTTCTATGGTATGTTTAATTAGTAATAAGTCCTCTTGTTCTGGTTCACCACATAAGATTTCAAACAAAAGTGTTCTGTGTTCACTTCTATCAGGGAGACACAAAGAATCCATGGGAGGGAAATCACAGTTATGGAGTAGAAACACAACAGGTGAGAAAGACTCACACTCTGATAAATTATCTGACAAGGGAACAGATATTGCTAGGGGGGATGACAGTCAGAGGTTGATAGTAAGACTTCCTAACCCATCCAGAAACCCCTACTAAGAGTGTAAATTGTGGATGGGAATGCGAGATAGAGCAATTCACAGGAGCGGGGGCTTTCTCACAGAAGAAGGGGGCTATGACAAGTGGTGTGACTATAATAAGACATCCGATAAAGATGCAGAGGATATAACTTTGTCTTATGAACAAAATAATAGTATTGAGATGCTTGATGCAAAAGAACATCATTCTACCTATGGACTCGAACATGAAGACAAAGGAAAGGATGAACACAAAGGTAGTAAGGATCTTCATGTTGATAGGAGCATCACATATATGGATGATAGTCAAGAAACTCTAACTGAAAAGAGAGAGTGCATGGAAACAGAGCAGACAGTGGCATCTGGAAAAACAGTAGATCAAGGAATCGGTGTGGCTAGTGCTGACAAGAAAAATGTTACTACAGAGATGGGATCTTGTATTGTTCTTGATATTTGTGACATTGAAAGGAGGTTCAAATCAAACAGGATGAGCTTTTAGAGGTACCTTCTAATATTGGTTATGAAGGCCCACAAAGCATTACTTCACAATCACTTTAATCATGAAAGAAGAAACAAGAGAAACCTTTTGTTACACCATGTCATGAATTGTTATTTGATGGGATTTTGTGGGCCACCGCCATCTAAACTCTCTTCTCCTTGATCTCAATAGGCAAGAACTACAAACTCTCTTCTCATATTGTAGTTCTTTCCTATTGAGCTAATTCCACTGTAGGTTAACCCTGCTTGCACTCAAGGCACGCAGATGTTTGACAAACAGGCTTTCTGTTGGTACATGCTTTTGAACCACATTCAAACAATCCCCATATATCAGATGGGGTGATTCACTGTTTTCTTTGCTTAACCAAGAATGCTAATATCTCACAAGTTGGGCATAGTTGGCTCATATGGATTTATGAAGCCCTGCTAGATCATGGGAACATAATTAGTGTGGGTGTGCATTTGGGCCTTGTAATATACCCTTATATTTAATATACTTAGAAACAATGTTTCCTCATGATCATTCATTTTCAGGTGAAATATCAATATAGAAACAAGCTCATAATTCACTTACCAATCATAATCCTATACTTAATGCAAGTGTGGATTCAAGCCAAAATTAATCTTGTTCTATAGATCCATAAACTACAACAGTTGATCATATTCTAGATCTGTACTAAAGGTCTAGGTATACTCAACATTTCATATCCAAAGGCTAAACTCAAATATGAATGTATAAATATGCACATTTAGACTCATAGTAGTGTACATTAGAGAACATTTATTGATCCATGTATCTTTTCCTTTTGTGATGGAAATTAAATCTGAAGATAGTTTTTATTAATCCACTTAAATGTTTCTTTTTAAATTTGGAAACTCATGGTTTAAACAATCTGGAAAGTCACTTCTTATTGGATCTGAAATCATAGGTAAAGAAGGGCATACAACGTGCACTTGTTAACCTATGAAATAGATTCATAAATGCAGTTTCATACATGTGTAAGAACAACTTGTGTGCATGTGTTTATATATATATATATATATATATATATATTAATGATGGTCCAACCGATGATAATATTTTATTTCCAAACCTATAACCCAAGTAATGCCACCATTCAACTATCAACATTGGCGTAGCACCGGGGTCTACCCTCTAAAATTATAAATTTTCTCCATTCACCAGGCCTTTAATTTTTTTTCAAAGTTTTAAATGATGGGTAGTCAAGATTTTGACAAATAAACATATGCATGCAGACATAAAAACCCCATCATGGCCCATAATCATTGCTATCAAGAGTATAGTTCCGCCATGATTATATAAATGAAAATGAAACCTATTGATATCCATAATTGAGCTTCTCACAACTGAAACAAAGGCAATATCTCATACCACAAATTCATAACAAGAACTCCATAAAATCACGATAGAGGAATGGGTTGCCAACAACGTTTTCCCAAGTCAGTTTAGGATTTGCCAAGGTTGGGTGAGAGCATATAAAGATGGTCATTTCATGCTTATATTCATGGCTATTGACAACTGTGGTATTTGTTCGGGATACTATAGGTCACCTTCACCCAAAAGGACACATGGACACTCTCCGTCCTAGCTCAACCTTGATAGCATGGAGATCTTCCCACAGGAAGAACACAATTCCACCCTTAGCAATGTTGGAGCAGAGTCTCAAAAACAGGTTGCATGGACCAATAATTCCCACACTTCTTTCAGATTTAGTTTGTGTTGGGAAGATCTAACTATGGTTGTTAGCCGGCAAAGAAAAGGGGTGGAGATATATGAACTTGATGTGTCATACAAGCACACCCCCAAGGAATATTTGTAATACAATGATAAGTTCTTTTGTACCACCAATATTATGGTCTCCTTGAACCCACCTGGAATGAGATTGGATCGAAAATATGTATGTTAAATTTCTATCTTTTAGGGCTAGTAGCATTCATTGGTGAACAATAGTAGGGAAAAAAATTGTTCCCAGGACATATCATTTCATAGCGGTAGCACAAAATAGGTAGCAGTTAATGCATCCTCTATTAGTCAAATCTGCTTTATTGCACTAGATACTAAATTGAAAATTCTTTACATCCAGAAAAAAGACTACCTTGGTGGGAGCCTTGGCAGCGGAGCCTCCTGCGGCGTGGTCCTACTCCTCTCTGCTTGGCGGTCCTCCCTCTGCGGCGTGGTCCTACTCCTCCCTCGTGAAGCGGGGGGTCCTCCCTCTGGGCGTGGTCCCTCTCACTCCTCTGTGGCCGAGGGGTCTTGAATTAACAAAATATGCTCACTGCAGTCTGCCAACTGGTACCTGGGCCGAACCTGGGAGTAAACCGTTACCAACCAGAAGAAGGGTCAAGAGAATCCCGATTTCAGCTGCTCATACCACAAATCAAGGTAGAAATTAAACCCATAAATCCGATTTCACACCCATACCACAAAATCAGGCTGAGAATTAAACCATAAATCGATTTCCTTGTACCACAAAATCGAGTGAGAAATTTTTAACTAATGGAAGCTTGTTCCCCCAAATTTAGGGGGCTAAATAAATTGTTTTCCTCTATCCCTCCTAAAAAAAAATGGGCTAACCCTATACACGAATTTTACCTTAAAATGAAATTATGGGCTAATAAGAATAGGTTTAAAAATCACTCTAGCCTGCAAAAATTAAGTCAATAAAAATTAAGAGGCCCACTTAATTTTACGCCCGTAGTGAAGTTAAACTAAAATCATCTATGATGCCATCCTTGTCATCCAAAGGAAGCACCTGGAAAGAGCTGCTGAAAAATATCCTCTTTGTCCAACCTAAGAAAATAAATGGATAATTCCTTTTGATATCATAACTCGACTTTTCTTGAAGAACATACAGTCCACTCTGAACAGAGATAAGAATTAGAAAATGTTTATAAGGTTGGTTGGACCCTCGCTTTCACCATCCCATGTCAAATAGATCAATTTACCTTGTGGAGATTGAAGAGCTCTCTTAGATAGCTTGTCAGCCTCCTGATTGGATTCCCTGTAAATATGGTGGAAATTTATGCCTTGGAATATTGTCAATAGTTCTTTTATCCTCATCTTCCCACCCTTGATATTGATGAAACATGAATTCCTTTTTATTAAAGCGGGTTGATGATTATTCTGGAGTCCCCCATGACCTGCAGATGATGTATATTTAGAAGATTCGAAATCCAGAGTGACGCCCATGCTCCCATCAACTTAGCCTTTGTGTTGGTTCTTGCACCACAGTTAATGAACCATTTGTAATCTGGCCTTCCACCCTTCGATATTGATCGCTTGTAAATTCCCTTTTTTATTAAGCCAGTTGATGATTATTCTGGAGTCCCCCATGACCTGCAGATGATGAATATTTAGAAGACTCGCCATCCAGAGTGACGCCCATGCTCCCATCAACTTAGCCTTTGTGTTGGTTCTTGCACCACAGTTAATGAACCATTTGTAATCTAGCCCCTCAATGCATTTCAGTATCCATCCTGCCCCACAACTCAAGCCCCCTACCTTAGCTGCCCCATCAAAAAAGGCCATTGAATAGCCTTGTTGTATGAAAAAGGGCTTTAATCTCAATACCTTTGGCTTGATGGCAACTAGTTTTTTATGTAGTGCTCTGAAATCTTGATGACCACTGAAATCAATGACGGGTTCTTCCCTTCAAAAATTACCATGTTACGTTCCTTCCAAATAAACCATGATATTATTAAAGGAAGAATCTTGGGAGCCGTCTTATTTTGTAACCAATTTTCCATACAGACATCCAAAGACAGGCCATTCCAGCTGACAGATAGCTTTAATTGCATAGATATTGAATCCCACACTCTTCTTGTAAAACCACAGTGTATGAGCAGATGATGAGTGTCTTCTGTGTTTTTTTTACATAAAATGCAGAGCCTCGGGCCTATCCATCCTTTTTTTTGTAGTACCTCCCAGGTGAGTACCCTGTTCTCTGTCGCCAGTAGGAAAAAAATTATGATTTTTAGTTGGGTACACCACTTCCAACAGTTTATCTTCTAGCCTCTCTAGATCGACCATGATTGAGTTGATATGATGGCATCATAACAATTTTTAACTGAAAATCCCCCGATCGGTCTCCTCCTACCTATTTTAAAACATCTTTATTTGAAGCTGAAAGTGTAATGCCTGCTTTTCTCAACGCATTAGTATAATTAGTCCATTATGTTGCTAAAGCGTCCGATAGACCCAGATCGGAGCTTGATTTCCATCGCTCTGTACACCGGTAATGGCTCTACGTCTTTGATGCTTGTGCAAGGTTTGTGATCCGTAGGCTCTAAAGAGTCGACCGAAGGCCACTGCTGAGAATTGATCTATTCCCCATACTTAAGATTTTATCACATCCTATATTAATGTGAACTCCATTGCCGGGCTGCCACGTACTCCAGTGCAGATAGATCGGAAGGGTGTGTAATAAACTTGACCATATTCTAGAGTCATATCCATCTTTATGTACTGGTTTTCTTAACCATTGGATGAGTGGGGCATTCCTTAAATATTTGTCTCTTATAACAAAATGCCAAAGGCTTTCAACTGTAAGAATGCGCCACATAGTCACAATGTTTAAAGCTTGATTGAAATTTTTTAAGTCGCGTACGCCCCAACCTCCATGTCTTTTGGGTCTAGACAACTTCTCTCAGCTACGAAGGTGAATCCTCTAATTGTTTTGACTGCCACTCCACAGAAAATCGAAGATCAATTTCCTGATTTTGTTTAAGACCGAGCAAGGTGATGCTTCCAATGACATCCAATAGACTGTTTGACCCTCCAACACAAATTTTACTAGGATATACCTCCTAGCCAAAGAAAGCCACCTGTTTCCCCCAAATTAATTTTGTTTGAAATTTTAGCCACAATCCAATCCCAGTCTGATGCGTGATGAGTCCCTGTCTTCAAGTAGTAGCCCAAGTAACGGAATCCATTATTAAGATCACTGAAAGTAACATTAAGGACAAACTTAAAATCATCCAGATATTGATCTGATAAGCCAGAATAATGAACAATTGATTTTGATAAATTCACTGCTAAGCCAGAGGCTTAGCAGTGAATACATCATAAGAATAAAAGAATAATATGAGTAAATCATAATATTATATTTATTATTATTATTATTATTAAATGATTTGATATCAATGTCCTTAGAAAAAGTATGATTCTAAATTTTCTTCTATGTAATACATCATATGAGTTCAAAGTTCTTATCTTTCTAACAAAGGAAACACTTTATAAAAAAAAAAATTTAAAACTTGGCCATAACTTCTTTTTCGTAATGTGTTCAGCACAAACCAACCTTGTCATGCAACAAACATAACTTGACGTTGCAATTTGACAAATAGAATCGGATGTTGCAACGAGACGAACATAGGAATCTTGCAATGTGACGAATATAGTAATGTCACAATGTGATGAAAATAGTAACATCGCAATGTGATGACCATAGCCATGTCATCACAATGTGACGAGCATTTCCTTGTTGTCACAATGTGATGAACATAGTAACCTCACAATGCGACAAAAAAAGTAACGTCGCAATCTGACAAACATAGCCATGTCGTCACAATGTGACGAGCATATCCTTGTTTTTGCAATGTGACCAACATAGTTACATCACAATCTAATAAACAATGTAACGTCACAATATGATGAAAATAGCCATTTTGTCGCAATGTGACGAGCATATCCCTATCCTCGCAATGTTTCAAATATATCTTCACATTGCAATGTCATGCAAATATACTAATGTCACAATGTGACAAACATTTCCAAACGTCACATGTGATGAACATAGCTCATTGTCGCAATGTGATTTACATACATTTTCTTAATATGTTGAACAAAAACCAACCTTTTCATGTGATGAACATAACTCTATGATGCAATTTGACGAACAAAATTGGATGTTGCAGCGTGACGAAGATAATAATTTTGCAATCTGATAAACAAGTAATGTTGCAATTGGATGTTGCAGTGTGAAGAAGATAGTAATGTGGTGAACATAATAATGTCACAATCTAACAAACAATGCAACGTCGTAATTTGACAAATAGTGCAACATCACAACATGATGACCATAGCCATGTCGTCACAATGTGACGATCATTTCTTTGTCATTGCAATGTGACAAACATATTTACATCACAATGCAACCAATAATGTAACGTCGCAATCTGACGAACATAGACATGTCATCGCAATGTGACGATCATATCCCTGTCGTTGCAATGCGGTGAACATAGTTATAACACAATCCAACGAACAATGTAATATCACAATCTCATGAACATAACCCATTGTCGCAACGTGATGTACATACATTTTCTTAATATGTCGAACACAAACCAATCTTGTGATGTGATTAACATAAATTTATGTTGCAATTTGATAAGCAAACTTGGACGTTGCAACGTGATGAAGATAGTGATGTTGCAATGTGATGAATATAGTGATGTCGCAATGTGATGAGCATATCCTTGTTCTCGCAATGTGTCAAACATATCCTCACATTGCAATGGAAAGAAAATATATTAACATCACATTCTGATAAACATTTCCAAGCGTCACATGTGACAAACACTTCCCATTCTCTAATGTGATGTACACACATTTTTGTAATATGTCAAACACAAACCAACCTTCTCACATGATGAACATAACTCAATGTTGAAATTTGACGAACAAAACCAGATGTTGCAACATGATGAATATAGTTATATTGCAATGTGACAAGTATATAGTAATGTCACAATGTGATGAACATAGTAATGTTGCAGTTTAACAAACAGTGCAGCATTGCAATGTGACGAACACAACCATGTCATCACCATGTGATGATCATATCCATGTCATTGCAATGTGATGAGCATACCCATGTCATCACCATGTTACATGCATATTGACACCAACCGCACTCCTCGAAGGAGCACGACTGCTCTCCTCAGGACCTTCTCTCTCTCTCCTCGGCCCGAAGAACTCCAAGGTTCTTCTATCTCCCAATTGGAAGATCTGCACCCACAGTTCACTTCGCGCGACCCCTCTTCCTTTGCTTTTCGAGGAATCGGATCTTCGCTGCTTCGCAAGTTCTCTATTGATCCCTGGGTCCTCGAATCCCCAATACCCGAGATGTCAGTCAACGTTGACTTTCTCTCGCCTTGTCAGGACCTCTGTCCTTATCGCGATCTCGCCACTCGCAACCCCAAGCGCTCGGATTTCCAACCCCCGATACACGAGACGCCGAAATGCAGAACTCGCGATCTCGCTCCCTCGGGACTTCGCCACTCGCGAGATCAAATGACTCCTTCCTCGACTCCCGAGGCCCGAGACGCCGATATTCGCAATATCGCTACCTTGCGACTTCGCTACTCGTGAGGTCGATTTACTCTTATGTCAGCTCCCGATGCCCGAGACGCCGAATACGCCGATATCCCGTGTCAACTGCCACGTCACCCTGCTGTGGCCCACACAATCCACACAATCGTCGGGACTTCGCGTCTTGCTATATCGCGACTTCCACTTCGAAGAGTTGGAGTCTCGACTCCCAAACTCCCGATATGTCGATCCACGAGTAGAACCAATAGTCCTCATGATCCTGATCAATGGCCTTGTCCTTCCTGAGCTTCTAGCCTCTCCACACTTGCGCTGTAACTCCCTTGCACCTCTGTGAGATCTGACGATTCACAGATCCTCGCGGATTCTCCACAGAGAATACCAACCGCCACTCTTCTTCTTGCACAATCCATGGACAAGAAGTGTCTCTCCACGAGACTTGTTCGCCAACCTGCTCGCAAGTCTTCGACGCCTGCTCGAACACTTCGATGCACGACTTCTCTGTAAAATCCTTCCGACGAATTCGAAGGCCTACTCCTCCTGAGCTTGTTCTCGACTTCTCGAGTCCTTCGAAAGAATTCTTTGCACGCACTCCTTGCGGAAAATCTTCAACAACGTCTAAGTGTTGAAGCTTTCGACTCCGCGCACTCCTGCAGCGGCAGTCTTTCAATCCCTTTGCTTAGAATCGCAACTCTGAGACTTCGTTGGCCTGCGCACTCCTTGCACGACACTGTATCTCTGCACTCCTGAGATGAATGAGAACAAAAGCTGACTCTAATTGAACCCTTCTTTCAACGCACTCCTTGCGGACAATTCAACTGCACTCCTTGCAAGAATCTCTTGGCTCAACTAGAGAAACAATTGAAACTCATTCACATTCCTTCTCAGACTTCTATTCCACCATGAAATCACATACATAGCATATAAAAGCAAATGTATGACAGAAAGCAAACATTCATGAGCATAATATCATAAATACACAGAGAATAACACAAACCATGAAATTGAATCAAAGCTTTTCTATTAATTCAACGTCTGTACATGGGTGTTCTTCATACAATTCTCTGCATGCTCCTCTCTTCAACAATGCTGCTTCATAATAATACAATGTACAAAGGAGGGTGTCTATATCCCGTTTCCCTCTTGCGCTCTAAAGCTATCAAATCTAGAATTAAATATCCTATCTACTTTACATTAACTATCTTAAATGCCTCATCTACCTAAGGACGTGAGTTATCCGCTCAAGGTCCATTTACAATACACAAGTGCGCTTCATTAACTCTATACATTAATGTTTGCACAACAATCCCAAAGTGGTTTCAAAATTGGTGTTGCTTGTCCAGTTGTCTTCCGCTCCATGCTGGCTTGCTTGATGGTTTCGGTGATGCTCCTGCATCACATATCCTTTTCATCACATTGGGACGAACATGGCCATGTCATCGCAATGTGACGAGCATATCCTTGTCGTTGCAATGTGACAAACATTGTAACATCACTATCTGATGAACAGTGTAGCGTTGCATTATGATGAACATAGCCCGGTCATTTCAGTGTGACAAGCATATCCATGTCCTCACAATGTGTCGAATATATCCTCACATTGCAATGTGAGACAAATATATTGACGTCACAATGTGATAAAATTTTACAAATGTCAAAATGTGACGAACAAATCCCATTGTCACAATGTGATGTACACACCCTATGTCGCAATGTGTCAAACATATCTCAACATTGCAATGCGATGAACAATTCTTGACATCGCAATATTACGAACATAACCCACTGTCAGAATGTGATATACCTATTGCAATGTCATTATGTCACAAACAAAAACCCTACTTGGCAACATGATGACCATAACCTTACGATGTCATGTGACAAACAAAACGTGATGTTGGAATGTGACGAACAAAACCTGATCAACATTGGAATGTGATAGTGCCATAGTAAACCACAGTTAAACATAATCAACATGATCCACCATAATGAACTCTACATGGTCTATGAAGGTCAACCATGGGCATGGTCAATCATAGTCATCCTTAGTCAACCATAATCAACCATGTTCATGGTCAACCACAGTCAACCATGATCAACAATAATCAACTTCGGTCCACATCAAGCTCAACCATAGCTAATCATATCCAACCATGGAAAACCATAGTTAACCATGATCAACCATAGTCATAGTTAAGGTCAAACATGGTGAATGTCATCCATAGTCATGGTCAACCATGGTCATGGCCATCCATAGTAATCTATGGACAACAACTTTCAAACATGGTTCACCATTATCAACCATGGTCAACCATATTTAAGGTTATGCTCAACCATGGTCAACCATAGCCAACCATAGTAAACCAAAGTCAATTGAAGCCTAGAAAAGTTAACCATGGTTGTGGTTAGTGTCATGGACAATAATTTTCAACCATGGTTAACCATTTTCAACCATGGTCAGGGTCAACCACAATTAACCATGGTCATGGTAATGTGCAACCATGGTCAAGCACAGTCAATGATAGTAAACCAAACTATAAGAAGGTCTACTAAAGTTAACCATGGTCATGGTAAACCAAGGTCAACCGTAATTAACCATGGTCATAGTCAACCAAGGTCAACCTTATTTAACCATAGTCAACCATAGTAAATCAAAGTCAACAAAGGTGCAACAAAGTAAACCATGGTCATGGTCATTGTTATGGTCAAACATAACAAACCATGGTCATGGTCTGCCATATTCACAATCATGGTTAACCTTGGAGTCATCATCTAACCTAGTCAACTATACTCTATCACAGTCAACGATGGTCATGGTCAAAGTAGTCATCCATGGTCAAACATTTCGTGAACATTTCATTATTATTTGTGATGATATTTTTATTTAGAAATTTATTAATCTTCTTTATGCATGGTCATAGTCAAGTATAGTCAACCATAGTGAAAGTCATGACCAACCATAGTTATGGTTAAGGTCAACCATGGTCAATGTCAACCATAATCATTGTCAACGATGTCCATGGCAAAGCATGGTCAACTATGGTCAACAATTGTTAACCATCACCAACCACAATCAATGAAGGTCAACCTTGTTGAAAATAGTGCTTAATATCATTTAAAAATACTACATTAATACTTTATTAATGTATTATTACTTTATTAATCTATAATGTATTATTACTTTATTAATGTGTCAATATTTTATTAATGTATTAATAATTTCATTATTCATGTGAATTTTTTTTTATTATTAATATATTTTTACTTTATTAATGTACTATTTTAATACTTTATTACTTAATGTATTTTTAAATACTTTAATACATTGTTTTATTAATGGATTAATTAATAAAGTATTAATTTACTATTTTAATGTATTTTTAGATACTTTATTACGTTTCTTTATTAATGGATTAATTAACAATAAATTATTAATATATTAATGTTTTAGTTAATAATATTTTATTAATGTATTAATTAATATTTTAAAAAAAAATTAATAATATATTTTTAATGTATTATTTTATTAGTGTATTAATATTTTTTTAATGTATTGTTTTAATAGTACTTTATACATTAATAATGTATTATTGTTATACATTATTAATGTATTAATACTTTAATAATGTATTGGTTAATAATGTAAATTAATACTTAAATAATTTATATATTACATTAATATATTAATGTACCATTAATACTCAATCACTTTATAAAAGTGGTTGATATAAATGTGGAGCGGTTGATATCAAGAAAATTGTCAACTTTAATCTTTACATTTATTTTTGCATTAATGTTTCATGGATTACTCCCACCTTTATTGGAATTCGACGTTTTGTGACCAGGCAGACATGTAAATAAATAAATTGGTTTGCGTAGTGATGGCTTGGCCTGTGCAGAAGCCCGTGAAGTCATGGTGTTATAGATACCTCTGTTTTCAAGCCTTCTCTACTTAGGACTGTTCACTAACTTGTCCAAACTTTGGAGTTTGTTTTTTGCTTAGTGGGATTGTGGTTTTCGTCCCTGTTTCTCATCGTCTTGTGAACCTTCCTACCTTGACTGCCTTCTTTCTTGGTCTTTCTGGTATACTCTGTCTAGGACTCCAGTGACAAGACTTGTTTACTTTGGGATTAGGTCCCTTCTCTGACATCACTGTCTCTCCTGGACTCCCAGACTGCCTGTTCCTTGACTCAATGTGTTTTTTGTTTTTTGTTTTTTACCATGTTTCTGGTTGTGATAGATGGAGTTACCGAGGATGTCAATACTATGATGGACCCACAGGATGAGGACGATTGGAACAGGTTAGGTATATTTAATAAAGTAGATAGGGCTCAGGCATTTTGAGGATATTTCCAGTCCTTTAATCACTCTTTAGAGCCTACCTGTAATTCTAGTGGTCATAAGTTTTCCTTGGATTCGAGTTTGTGCCAGGAGCGCTCCTTTATCAACCCTGCACTTACTGGAGGTGGTCCTCCTGACTTGTCTTGTGTCCCAGTCACTCAGTTAACTAAGTCTTCGACCCTTCACTGTAGAAAAGAGGGTTTAGATGGACCACTGTGTGGTAGGGGTAGGAGGCCTCCTATTGTTGGTGTACAGAATGGCTCTTTGAAAAGGGCTTGGAAACCTAACAAGAGAGTGAGAAGGATGGTTCTTGGCGCTGATGTAGGCCTTGAAGAAACTTGCAGGATTTCGCTTTGCGGTTTAGTAGGAAGACTCTCGTACACTTACCTTGCAGACTTCTCTGTCATAGCCCGGGTACAGAAAACCTGGAAACCACTACTCGGTTACTCTCCTAAGATTCATTGCCTCACGAAAGGATGGATAGGTTTTACTTGTAGAACTCCAGAGGATACGTCTGTGTTACTGAATAGGTTTTGGGTTTTAGGATGAAGTACACTGATGTTGAAAAGGTGGAGGTTGGCCTTTGATCCTGCAACTGACTATTTCCAACATAGGCATTTTTGGGTTTTAATGTCGGCACTTCCTCTTCATTTATGGAATGAGGGTGCCCTGATGGCAGTCAGAAACTATTTGGGATGTTTCATTTCATTAGATGTTGAGTCTATGGAGTCCCCGGCAAGAAAAGTGGGTAGGATTCTGGTGAAGAACGATATTCATGAAGGACTCACTAAACTGTTGGACATAGAGTGGAGAGGAAGGCACACAAAGAAGCGTCTAGATTATCAAGGCATACCTTTCAGGTGTATCTGGTGTCATTGTACTGACCACCTTAGAAGGGAATGTCCTAGTAAATTCATTGAGGAGGAGTCTGTAGAAGTTTTGATCCAGGAAGACCCACCGGACTATATGATGGAAGATTTTTCATCAATCCCACCACACTCTACGGGTGTTGTGACTGACCCCCTTCGGCTTGTACAAACACTCTTGCGGGTAAGATAATGCTTCACTACCCCTCCCTCTTTTCTTCATTAATTGAGTGGGAAAAGAAACTAGTTGACAACTTTAACTGGTTATTTCAATCCACCACTGTTCCAAAAGGGTTGGCTGAAGGGTCACAAACCTTTCATGGTCCTGGAAAGGAGATTTCTCATTCCGGTGTGGTAGGGGACTGTTAACCTTTCTCTGTAGCTGCCTCGCCTATTGAGAGCTGTGTTTCTCTTCCATCTTACTCTATTGTTTTTTTTTCGTTCCCCCTCAGACACAAAAGTGATGAAGCCTATTGGTTGTGAAGGGGTCGTTGTAGGTAAGCTTCTTCCAGGGGGATGGCATGCCACTCCTCCATCTCTCCTTTCCATAGCAGGTGAGCTCGAACCACTTGTTTCTTCACGTCAGGCCTCTCCTCCCTTAACAGTAGTAGTAGGACCTTCCTTTCAAGTTAAAAAAAGGGATGTATCGACTGACTTGCAGCACTTACCTTCCGAAGGAGTCTTTACAGTGACAGACTACTCAAAGTTAAAAATCCTGTTAGCTTCTAACTCTGCAGATTTAGAAGGATCTTTTTTATCCAAAGATCAAAGGGTTGAGGAGAGGGTAGTCGTGGCACTCAACGACCCTACTCTTTTGATGGAGGGATATAGAGAATCAGAGGAGACAGAGGGCACTTTAAAAACCATTGTAGACTCTCTGATACCTGCTATTAAGTTTAAGGAACCTACCATCAATCTACCTACCTACTTAGGGAGGACTTGTATCGATAGTGGGGAGTCATCTGGGACTTCTAGTACCAAGAACCACCAGGCAAGCCATGAGAGAAATTTTTCTTGGTCGAGGGGTTTAGGAGTTGTGATCTCCCCCATAAAAACTAGAAGTGTCGGAAAAAAACAACTACAGAATGTGGTGAAGATCGTTGAGTCTACACCTTCTTCCAGTGATATTGGGCCGCTTAGAGCAGTGAAAGCCTTGGCGAGGGAAAAGTAATGTTGTTGCTATCTTTAAACATTCAAGGGATCGGAGGCACCCTCAAAGATGCTTCCATTCAATGTTGTTTAGCACTTACTACCCGAAGATAATCTTTTTCCAAGAAACTTAATGTAAATATGTTTGTCACATTGCAATGACAAAGAAATGATCATCACATTGTGACGACATGGCTATGGTCATCATGTTGTGATGTTGCACTATTTGTCATATTACGACGTTGCATTGTTTGTTAGCTTGTGACATTATTATGTTCACCACATTACTATCTTCTTCACACTGCAACGTCCAATTGCAACATTACTTGTTTGTCAGATTGCAAAATTATTATCTTCGTCACGCTGCAACATCCAATTTTGTTCGTCAAATTGCATCATAGAGTTATGTTCATCACATGAAAAGGTTGGTTTTTGTTCAACATATTAAGAAAATGTATGTAAATCACGTTGCGACAATGAGCTATGTTCATCACATGTGACGTTTGGAAATGTTTGTCACATTATGACATTAGTATATTTGCATGACATTGCAATGTGAAGATATATTTGAAACATTGTGAGGATAGGGATATGCTCGTCACATTGCGACAAAATGGCTATGTTCATCATATTGTGACGTTACATTATTTATTAGATTGTGATGTGATTATGTTGGTCACATTGCAAAAACAATGATACGCTCGTCACATTGTGACGACATGGCTATGTTTGTCAGATTGCGACGTTACTTGTTTTGTCGCATTGTGAGGTTACTATGTTCATCACATTGCGACAACAGGGAAATGCTCGTCACATTGTGATGACATGGCTATGGTCATCACATTGCGATGTTACTATTTTCATCACATTGTGACATTACTATATTCGTCACATTGCAAGATTCCTATGTTCGTCTCGTTGCAACGTCTGATTCTGTTTGTCAAATTGCAACGCCAAGTTATGTTCGTCGCATGACAAGGTTGGTTTGTGTTGAACACATTACGAAAAAGAAGTTATGGCCAAGTTTTTAATTTTTTTTTATATAAAGTGTTTCCTTTGTTAGAAAGATAAGAACTTTGAACTCATATGATGTATTACATAGAAGAAAATTTAGAATCATACTTTTTCTAAGGACATTGATATCAAATCATTTAATAATAATAATAAATATAATATTATGATTTACTCATATTATTCCTTTATTCTTATGATTTACTCCTATTACTCCTATTTATTCTTATTATTTCATTGATAAATATTTTTTAAAATTTAAATATAAAAACTTGAGAATTATTTTAAATTGAATTTGAATTATTTGTTGCAATTACTATTTGAATTGAATGTGTAATTATTATTTAAATTGAATTAAAATTTTCTTTTTTATTATTGTTATTTTATTAGGATTCTTATTTAAATTAATTTTTATTGCAATTATTATTTGAAGTGAATGTGTGATTATTAGTTAAATTGAATTTAAACTATTCTTTTATTACTTTCTTATTATTATAAAATAAATCTTYATAAAAATAACCTTAACCTTAATCCTATTCTAACTCTAATTATTATAATAAGTTTGGAAGTGAAAAAATAGCTCATTATTCTATTCTAAATCTAATTAGTATAATGAGTTTGGAAGTAACAAAATCACTCATCATATTGTGGCATTACTATATTCGTCACATTGCAAGATTCTTATGCTCATCTCGTTGCAATGTCACATTGCAAGATTCCTATGTTCATCTAGTTGCAACGTCTGATTTGTTTGTCAAATTGCAACATCAAATTATGCTCGTCACATGACAAGGTTGGTTTGTGTTCAACACATTACTAAAATGAAATTATGGCTAATTTTTTTAAAAAATGATAAAGTGTTTCCTTTGTTAGAAAGATATGAACTTTGAATTGATGTAAAGTATTACATAGAAAACAATTTAGAATCATATTTTTTCTAAGGACATTGATATATAGAATCATTTAATAATAATAATAATAATAATAATATGATTTACTCTTATTATTCTTTTATTCTTATGATATACTCTTATTATTCCATTAATATTTTTAAAAATTTAAATATAAAAAAATTGCAATTATTTTAAATTGAATTTGTAATTATTATTTAAATTGAATTTAAATTATGTTTTTATTATTTTTATTTTATTACAATTCTTATTACAATTATTTTTTATTGCAATTATTATTTGAATTGAATGTGTGTAAGAATAAATTCTCAGAACAAATTCTCACGAACTCCATAGTGAAAATGGGTTTTGGTCAATTCCTAAAACGTCATGGGATGAAAGAGAGTGTCACCTTTGTGACACTAAGAAGGTTGAATATGAAAAACACTTTCTCTTAGATTGTCCACCCTATACCCATATTAGATCTCATTTTCAAAATATTTATCACACTACCAACCTTCCTAACCTCTTAACTCAACAAAAGTATGGTGATCTTGGAAAGCTTCTCTTAATACTTTTGGAGTACAGAAACAAAATTCTAAAGAATCACAAGTAATCACTTACCCTCTTAAGGTTAGATAGACCAATTCGGTCTTAGTGGACGTTAATCATCATCATCATCATCAGTTAAATTGAATTTAAACTATTCTTTTATTATTTTCTTCTTATTATAAAATAAATCTTGATAAAAATAACCCTAACCTTAATCATACTCTAACTCTAATTACTATAATAAGTTTGGAAGTGACAAAATCCCTAATTATTCTATTCTAGCTCTAATTAGAATAACGAGTTAAAAAATAACAAAATCACTCATTATTAAATTTAAATAATAATAATAATAATCTATTTTTAAGGTCATGGCCAAGCCAACACATCAAACGATTTGATTGGTAAAGTCTACGAAGGTATACATACCCTACCCCCCTCTAGATTTGAACTTGTGACCTCTTAAGAGGAAACACATGTTCTTAACCATTATTAAATTTAAATTAAATTGGTATATTAAATTTAAATTAAATTAGTAATTTAAATAATTTTTGTTGATTTTTTTTTTTTAATTATTCTATTCTAACTTTAATTATTATAATGAATTTGAAAGTAACAAAATCTCTCATTATTAAATTAAAGTATTGACTTAAATAATTTTTGTTAAAGTTATTTTTTAAACGATTTTTAAAGTAAATTTAAAGTAAATTTAAGGTGTCATAAATTAAATTTATAAAACTTAATCATAATCATCTTAAAAAAAAATTAAATTGATTTTAAATAAATAAATTAAAAAATAAATGATTTAACTATATTTTTAATTTATAAAAATTATAATTCTATTAATTATAAAAAAAACTTGACTACAAAACTTTGCATTTAACAATTTTAACTTATTTAAAAAAAACACATCATAATTTTTTGAAATGACTATATAAAGGCTAAACTTTGCCGGGTGACAATACATAGATTCTAATGAAACAAGGGCAACACGCTGCATGTACTGTCTCCGAAAACTTTACTTGTTAGTGTCTGCACGGTTTATATAAATAATATCCAGACATTTCCTTAGTCATTCGAAAAGAATGCAGATCTGTACTTCCCATGATCTTTATAATAAT
>SNQJ01S0090204.1:44312-61311 GCA_010110895.2 Picea sitchensis | reverse complement strand
AAATAATTGTCACATGTTTAAATTCCAAATTTAAACATGTGACTTTTCAATTAACTTAACTAGCCCTAATCCTGCCCTAAGTACTATTTAATAAACCCCCCCTCACACTTTCTACCTCACCTTTTATTTTCTCATTTGCTAGTGTTGATCTCTTATGTTATGTCTGCGGCCTTCTTGGATCCTAGAGTGGGGCGGCCTCTTGTTTCTCTGCTGTTGTAAGTGTCCCCTTGAGGGTTAGCCACGGCCTCCTCTGATCTGCTGTGCATATTGGCTGCCGTGGGTATCCTAGATGCTGCCGTCTCCTTTGCTGTAGTTGCCGTCTCCTTTGCTGTGGCTACCGTGTGTTCGCTGTGGGGTTCTGCCATGAGTTTGCTGGGGGGTTCTGCCGTGGGTGATTTGGCTGGTGCTTTCAAGCTGCCTTTCTTTCCAGTCGTGTCCTCCCTTCTTGTCAGCTAGGTGCGGCCCTCTTTGAGTTAGCTGTAGTGGTGACTACAGTGCCAATGTGTGGACTAACCCTTAGGCCTTTAGGTACCCCTATTCTGTTTGTTGTGTGGCCCTCTTGTTAGGGTTGTCTTGGGGGTACAACCTACTAACAGTTCAACATTATCACTGTTAAATCAAGGGTTTACTTACAGTCCTGTGTTTTCAGATCTGAGGGTTTCTTGACTGAGGGTTTTTGCTGTGAGGGTTTTGGGCCTCCTTTGTTTTGTGTTTTATCCCTGTGGCTTTTTGGGCTTGGTGGCAAGAAAGATCCTTCAATCTTTGGCATAGAGATCGTTTGTTGATCCATGAACTGAACCTTTGTCTGAGCATAACAACATGACCTATATCTATTGTGGTTACTGAGCTATCTTCAGAGGTAAGGCTGCTGTACCAGGGATGTGCCTTACTCATCTAGATTTTGATTCTGCTTCAGGACTGTTCTAAACTAGTTTGCATTGTTTAGATCTAAAGATATTTATACTGTGAAATGCTTAGGCAGAATAACTAGATCTACAATCTGTTGCTACATACAGATCTGATCTTTGCTTAAAAGTACTATCATTAGATCTGAGATTTATTTATATGTGATCTGAGTTTTTCTCTTCTCCTGCCACTGTCTGTCATAGATCTATCTTCTATATGCTTTTATCTCTGTTTGAGCTACAGATCTAAGTTGTTTTAGCATTGAAATTAAAAAGAGACTACTGTTTTTAAATTTACCCTAAATCTAACAGAAAGAATGCTCCTTCGCGCCGTGAGATCGTCCCCAGCCTATCACCTTTCGTTGCCCTCCTCAATCCCCATTTTAGATGGTGAAGATGGTGGTCTAAGGTACCCTATTAAGTCTATTAAGTTGATATATCAACTGGTTAGACTTTTAGGTGTATTTTAGATTGTTTTGATGATTTTAAGATGCCTTAAAATGATGATTTATTGCCAAGGCCGAAACTCACTTCAGTTTGTTAAGTGTTATCTAAGCATAAAAATGAAGCATCTAACACATGTATAGCGATGTAAAAGCAAGCTGAAATAACAATTTAGTTGGTCACCATGATTGCACCATTAACATGAAAAAGATTGTAAAAGCATACTAAAGCACAAAGCAAGAACAACTTGCCCCAAAAAGGAAATCAAGATTATCACACTTATCTTATGTTTGTTAAGAGCATCAAGATCAAAGCATTAAGTGTGAAAAGGAAAAGGAAGATTTAAGTATGCACCTACACTATCAACTTATCCAACAATTGTTAAATTAGATGTGTTGGCAAATGGCCTTAAGATATTAAAGCGTGAAACGAAAAACCATTTACTAAACTATTAAAGCATTAGGCATTTAGTGTGTTGGGTTTAAGCATGTAAAAAGAGATAGATCTTAATTTGACTTATGCATGCAAGTTAAGTTGATTATGCCCCAAGGGCTTAAACTAAGGATTAAAGTGTGTGAGATCTAGATCTAGAATATTTAGACTTTAAAGCATAAAAGATCAACAACACATCTTAAAACCCTAGCCTTACTATTTGGGGTATCCCTCTCCCAAAGGTAGGCAATTATTAAACTTAGAAGCAACTTGGAAAGAGAGAGAAAGATAAGCAAGAAGGACAAGCTAAATAAAAGCAAGCAAGCAACTCTACAAAATAGATCACTAACCACCACGTCCTAGGCTTAAAAGATGCCCAACATCAACCAAACCCCACGTCCTAGCTAGAGGAAGTGCTCAAAAATCTAAAAAGAGAAGATTTGCACTTACCCTAAGCTACCCTAGGCTCACACGTGGGAGGAGGCCATACCAATCCTTCTCCCAAGCCAATGAGCCACTAAAATCAGCAAAAAACAAGTAGATCTATGCACAAGAAGCCCTAAAACTTGAGCCAATGAGTCACTAAAAATCAGCAAAAACATGTAGATCTATGCACAAGAAGCTCTAAAACTTGAAATAGAAGGTTTAGAAATAACTGCCAACTTGTAGGAGGGCCTTGGAGGTTGTGTGGACGTTTTCGGGTAGCATAACCTCAACCAGATCTCAAACCTCGAAAAACCAAAGAAGCTACACACAACTATACCAAGGAAGAAAAACTTTTGCTTTTAGGGCAAAATTTTCACAAAAAACATTTTGATGAAAAATTTAGATTTCAATGACCAATCTACTATGTTAATGCTAGTTGAAATATATATGGAATGAACAACAAAAGAGAATGAGTAAATGAGAGAGAAAGAGGAGTTTATGTGTGTGTTTTAAAGGAGGACTCTTCCTTGAGACATTCCTAATGAAACCCTTGAAGCAAAACCTGCAAGATCTAACAAAATGACATGCATACAATAGATAATATGGATGAACGCCAATAAGATGAAATAATTTGCAATCCTTATCTACACCATCATATATAGATCTACACTCTTTGTAACGTCTTTACCCAAATAAAAAATACTTTTACCCAAGATCTACCCATGCCATCATCATATCAGTAAACCAAAACAAGATTACCTCATGTGTAGCAAGAACAAAAGTACTTGTTGCTCTTCCAAAATCCTCCAAATTTTCTCCTTTATTATTACTCGAAGAAAATGGTCTTGGAGAAATACTTGCTCCAAAACCCTAAGAGCCAAAGAATGGAAGATGGATCAAAAAGAGAGAGAGAGAGAGAGAGAGAGAGAGAGAGAGAGAGTGGAAAATCAAGTAGTATAACAACAGCTCAAGATATGGTGTGAGGCTGGGAGGAGGGGAGAGGGATCTATTTATACTTGGAGAGGCAAACTCACCCCCTCTTGGATTATCGCCAAGTGTCCACCACTAAGCACAAGAGGGAATCCCATGGGTAGGGCTTAATTCATCTAGGTTTGGAGAAGTAGATCTAGGAGGTAGACGAAAGGTGGGAAATGTTGGGATCAAGAAAAAGGTAGTGGGAGGCTATGGGATGTGTGCCAAGTGAGTGGAGAGGGTTAAAAAATTTTAAAAAATTATTTTAGAATTTTCCAAGGGGGGGGCGTAACTCTCCTAGGAGAGCGCACACCACTTGGGGGAAAGGCAAAGAAAAGGAGGTAACAAATGAGGGAAATGAAAGGTGAGCTGAGGGGAGACGGGGGGTGAGGGAAGGCAAACTACAAGTGGAGTGGCCCCTCATAACATTAAAACACAAGATGCCATGTCTTACCTAGCAAGGGGGGTGTAACTTCCCCTAGGGGGCGTCACTTTTTGAGTGGGATGAGTGGGTGAGGTAGGAATAGGCTAGGAGTCATCTCTCTTATCTTTCCAGCCTATCATCCTTTTAACTCATTATTACAAAATTACATTCTTTACATGTTTGGATTTTAGCAATTAAAATTGCCGCTTTTGACTAACCGGACACTCCGTGATGTAAACCCATAGCAAAAAGTTGTTCGACCTGAGTCAAAACTTGTCCATGGATGTAGGTCTCATTCCATTTCCTTTTGAGCACAAATAATTCTCTATCAAAATGGACCTTAGTTTTACAATTTTTGTTTCAAAAATACCAATTATTTTAAAATAATTAAAACCTCCAATCTTAGGGAAATTTAATTAAAAATTAATTAATTAAAAACTAACTTAGACTCGATGGAATTCCGTGGAACTCCTCTAAGATGTCTTTTATGGTCATTTACAATGATTCCCAACAATAGTTACCAAATAAGCCCACTGAACGCCTTTCTTCACCACTTTGAGGAATTATTGCAAGTGTGGAGGGAAAAATTCAAGGGAAATCATTGTACCGAAGCTTAATTGATAACTCGAGGATAAAACCCTTGATGAAAGGAATTCTCCTAATGAACCCATCCCAAGGTAATCGACCTAGACATGACTCATGCACTATTACATTATTTACCCATGTAGGGGTGCAGAAATTCCAAAGCATAAAAAGAAGTGTTGGTGCCAAAAATGCCCTCAGAGAACCAAAAGGTCTTCGACAAATGAGCATCCGATGATGATTCTTCATGGCACATGAAGTTGACTATTTATGTTGAGAGGCTTACCAACACCACCACCACCCTAATCGTTAATATATCCTCCGTTGCCTTTAATCTTTGACGATTGCTTATCCATTCATGGAATAGTCTTCCATGCAGGTCATCCATGCACCTCTCCTGTGGGATTTCTTTTGTTGAAACCCTAGCTCTGTACTCCGACAACTATGTCACATGGCACTCCATCTTTCTTCATCATCAAAACCCTCGCAAGATGTATCTGAAAATTTGCCTTGGTTTTGATACCACAATGGAAGGAAATAAAAACGCAGAGAAACAAAATAACAATGAACATAGCAACAACAATAATTTCACACGATATTTATCTTGGAAAACCCTTACTGGAAAACCAACCAACAATAGATCTATTATTTCCCATTACCAAACCCGACCAAGTTGTCCAACCTTCTGGCCCTAACCAAGTGAGCCTTCACCACTCAAATTGACACATTACAATGGAGTATCACATACCTTTTATAGGCTTTCATTACATGTAAAATCCTACAAGCTTTGATACCCAGCTTGTTAGAAATAAAATATGAGAAAATAATATTTCAAATCATAGCAACAATACACATAAATCACATGAGATTTATCCTGAAAACTTTACGGAAAAACTAGCCAACAATAGATCTATTATTTCCCTTGGCCAAATTCGCCCAATGTCCTAGCCCGACCAAGTGAAACTTCACCACTCAACTCTTGACAAATTACAATGTAGTATCACCAAAATTTTATAGTATTTCATTACATGCAATCCACAAACACAATACCACATGATACCAAAAAAATATGGACCCGAAAAAACCACATGATTTGACATAAAAAAACTAGATTTGTTTCATTAACTCTTTCACCGAGTCAAGTTTATCCTAACATTCCCCTTTAAACTTGACTTGGATTTCATGACCAAATATGACCAAATCTCCCTCAAAGTCATGATATCCAAGAATCTCGTATGCTCCCCCCTATCATCTTGGTCTACGTCTAGACTTTACCAGTGAAATTTCAAACCTGGGGTACGCATGCCAAATCGGGTCTTACAATCGTATTCCCATTTACATTGAAGTCCATCAATTTCTTTTCTTTTATTTTCATTGTTGCTATCCTTAACACTTGTGTCGCCATCCTCTCGCCTTGCCATTCCTCCAGCTCATGATGCTTGCTTCTTGGTAGATCTGCAACCAAACAACAAATCCAACCACACTTGACATATCCATCAGATGCAAGCATCCAAGCCATATATCCTTCGCACACTCCGAGCCAAATTGGCCAAGTGAGCCCTCACCTTCACCTTCGTGCCCTCTACACGCTAGACGCACTGGGTTCCCATGGTTTACCCATCCACACGCACTGCCCCTACTCTTTATGTCTCCTCGTGGGCCCCCTAGGGGATTTAAACCCTAGCTTTGCACTGACAACTATGCCTTTCTTTTCATTATCGCCAACCATCACTGACAATTCGCCATTAGGAAATAAAATAATGTAGATAAGATAAGATAAGATAAATTTATTAATGTCCAACAAATGACCACAAAATGAGGTCAATGGGACTGAAAGTTGCAACAAGTATGAGTACAATGTGGGAGTGCAATCACAACTCCTAGATAATGCCGAAATAACATAAAGAAAGAACTAAAGTAGTGTAGCCTCATAAATTATATAACCATGACAAAGGTATGGTGATCCAAAATAAAATAAAAGTGAGTATGTTCTCTACCTGCCGAGAGAGAGAGAGAGAGGTTTGACGATGCGGCTGTTAAGGTCTCCCAGGTTAGATGGTCGATGGCAACGGAGGCAAATTGGGCGTTGGCTCGCTGTCAGAGTCCTCAATTACTATCGGGGGGTTCGACTGTATGATCCTAGAGGGGGTGTAGGAGCGGGGGATACTCCTATCATCTGAGGCCCAAAGAAAGAAACTCTAGATAGATCTCCTCTGGAGCTTCATCTAAGTCTGGGAGCCTGATACTCAACCTCAAGCTACTTTCATCGATAATCAACTTGTCAGCCGATAGTCAACCTGCCACTGATAATGATACAACATCGTCATCATCACATCATCATCAACAAAAATCAGATCCACTCGCCACATAAATCATAAGCCAAGAGCACCAGAAAGATATGCTCGACATCACCAACATATGCCTCAAATCATATGCCAAGATATATGTGCCATAATTGTTGAATTTTTAATGCTTAGCTCAAGTAATATGTGGTTTATTTCCATTTTATCAATAGCTTGAACTACAACTAATGGCAACAACAATGCACTAGTCAAGTAAAGAACCAAGATCACAAGAAGAATAAATATGCACAAAAGACACCAGAATTCATCCTAGAAACCCTTCTTAATCAAGGTAAAAACCCAACAATACTTTGCTTATATTGCCAAGAGAAGATCCACCATCCACCACCAAACCCTAAGTCCATAGGAGTCTGACAGAGACCATCTCAAGTTGTCTCAACTACGCCCTGTAGGAGCATGACAAGAGACCACACGCCATCTCAACTCGCCCGTAGGGAGACATTACACCTTATCACATGTGCTTTCTCACATAAGTCTCTCAACTAGTCCGTGAGGGAGAACGATCCGAGGATGTCTCATGAAGCCGCAATCATCAACAATAATATCCAAAAATCATGTACCAAAGAGATGCCTCAAACATATTATATTATTCATGATATGCCTCAACCATGTACCAAAAGATGCTCTCAAACATATGCCATATCTTTCATGATAAGCCTCAATCATGTACTAAAAGACATGCCTTAAGCATGTACTATAACCACCAAGATATGAACATCAAAACACATAGAAAGCATACCTTGCATTTTGTAACAACCTGATACATCAGATCTCAAATCACTAACATATACCTCGTTATATGCCAAAATACTCTCCAAGATATGCTTCAAGGCATATATACTGTAATATTTTAGACATACTTCAAAACATGTAGACAAACATACTTTTCATCATGAGGAAACCCTAAATGTACTTTACCTTTGATCATCATACCTTTCTCAACATTAGCATCAAGACAAGGTCTCCTTCAAACTTTTCAATGGATCCTCGCTTATTCACACTATCAACTGTGGACATTCTGCTTCACCGGACTTTGCACATTCACTCTTTTCTCCACTGTGACCTGCGTACATCTGCCCTTTGATCCACTCTGACCCACAGATAACCCCATAAATCCTCTCTTTGCTCCACTGTGACTCAGACATCCGCAGATTCTTGCTCCTCTGTGACCCAAGGATAACCTCATAAATCTGCACCTTGCTCCACAACCCATGGATAACCTCAGAAAACTAGTATAGTCAACTCTTTCTCTCCTTGACCTCCTTTCTCCTAAGCCAAATTTGCTTTGTTGAGATTGCCAATCCTCCTAGCACAAGTGCACTAATTTATGCTGGGCTCCATACCATAAACACACACTTGCTTGAAATAACCAAATGAGAGGTTCTTGATGTCTATTTATACTTTTCAAAGTGCCTCCTTTATTTGACTTAGGGCCTAATTAACAATTTCTTGTTGCAACAACTTTTCTTCTTTAATCAATTTTAGGGATGACTTGTAACTTCTCGGCCCCTTAGATCTAGGGGCTTCTTTGACAATACTTCAGGGCTTTCATCTTTATGAGGGCATAACTTCTCAACTGTGAGGGACCACATTAGGTGCCACCCACTGGAAACAAAATTATGAGGACCATCCATCTATGAGGGTTTTGTATGTATTTGCAATGTCCTTTATACTCTTTTCTTCAATCAACTTCGGACTTCATGACCACACATCTAGGACTACTCAACCACTTAAACATTTGGACTTCAAAAAGTGTCTTCCCGTGAGGGTTATTCTTAAAGCTACTACAAGGGGACCACTTGGGAGACTTCTTCAAATACACCCAACACTTATAGAGGCTTTGTAGGCTTCTTTCAAAAGTTGACATCACCCATCACTTCTAGGAGCTTCCTGACTTCTTCTAGGGTTGACATCACCTACCAACTTTCCAACGTGAGTGTTTCAATCCACCAAGGAACGCTAGCGATGCCTAAACCTATCTTTGGAACCTTGTCTTGGTTCCACAAGCAAAAATCTCATTTTCTCCCTCACACACGGGATCGATTGGGGAGCATTCGTGGAGCATTTTTTAAGCTCCTGGAAATATCTTGGGAGCATTCTGAGAGTGCCCAGGGAGCGATGCTCCTCGAGTGCTTGCTGAACGCTCACTGTTTGGGCAGGGAGTGAGTTTATTTGAGAGGGAGAACACACCCAAAAATTGTTCCCAGAAGGGACCATGCTTCAGGAGCAAAGTTATTTTGGGGCCAGTTCTCCAACATAGAATGAGCTAGAGGTATATTTTATTAATTCAGTTAGTAGTTCACTGTTTTCTGTAGCAGATTTTCATTCTCAGAAGTAATGAAAAGTAGTAACAGGTTTTGACAGTGAATTTATTGTATTTTGCTCATATTCCAACAACATAAAAGCTTATAGATTCTAGCATTAATTACAGAGTGTAGTTTTGAGTAGCTTTAAGTTTTCTGTTGATTAGTTTTCCTGTAGGAATTCTTTTAGATAAGATAAATGTTTTAAAATGTCCGACAAATGACCACTGAAGTAGGTCAATGGGACTCTTTAAAGTGCCGAATCTGTTTACCATGGTTTGAGAAAATTTAACAAAAAACACCTCATATTCTTAACTAATTTACTTGCACTTGTAGTTTCACATTCTTAATTGAGTTACACCTGCAGTGGTACCGTCTACGATGCTTTTACCTTGTTTTTGCTTTTCTGTGCCTTATATGTTTCTGCAAATGCATCCTTGGATGCTTGTCAACCACTTCCAAACTGCTTTTTACACCTATCCTTCTGTAACGAATGGTTGCATGACTTCTCAAATGTAGTGTCAGTAGCTTCATAACTTACATTCGGGCTCTCAACAAACGTTTCAAAGGATGAAGGTAGCCTTTTCATCATTATGACTACGATGTCCTTCTCTACCCATGACTAACAATTGATGACCAATGTCCTTCACTTTCACTAAACTCCCCGAAAGTGAATCTCCTTCCACCATTTGCATTGAAAAATGCATCTTTTTAAGATAAAATCTCTACATTTGTGTGAAGTCTTCTTGATTTTCCTTAGTTTTTTCCATATTGTGTATGTATCTTCCACATCATGCGCTTGTGGAAGCTTCTCTATTCTTCCATCACAGACAACTTTATCAACATCATAGCATCTCTGTTTTTCACATCAAACTTTTCTTGCTCCAAAATCACTTTCTTTGGAAGTTCTGCATGTTTTTCCTCATCATTGGATTCTCTCGCCTCTATGCCTTTAGGCTGTAACCACTCCTAACAAACACCGGTACTGTAATATGGGTATCATATGTTGCATCCATGTATTAAAGCTATGGCCATTAAGTTTCTGTGGGGGGTCTAACATTATGTTTGAGAGACTCACTATTTTCTGCCAATGAAAAATATTGTAATATGGGTATCATATGTTGCATCCATGTATTCAAGCTATGGCCATTAAGTTTCTGTGTGGGGTCTAACATTATGTTTGAGAGACTCACTATTTTCTGCCAATGAAAAATATGCCAAGCGCCAATATGAAAAACTACTAATCAACCTCAGAAAAACAACACATATACCTCCAAACGTTGTCTTCTCATCCACTGTTCACTATACCAACCTTCGTTATCAGTGCAACTTAGCACTAACCTGGCGCCACTGTTGTTCTTCCAACTTTCTGGTCTACTGCAGAAGCTTTTCTGCACCCCAAACACCCATGATAGCAAAAAACATCACTCAGAAATTCTAAAAAATATTGCAGAAATTTAAATGGGTGCTTACAACCTTGCTTTGGAATGTGTGCTTTTTACTGTACATGTTACCATACTGCTGTTGTACATGTTAGTGTGCTGTCTGCATGTTCCTCGAAATTTGTGCCTGCTGCTGTTGCANAAAAATATTGCAGAAATTTAAATGGGTGCTTACAACCTTGCTTTGGAATGTGTGCTTTTTACTGTACATGTTACCATACTGCTGTTGTACATGTTAGTGTGCTGTCTGCATGTTCCTCGAAATTTGTGCCTGCTGCTGTTGCACATTTCTGTGAGTCTGAAACGCCTCAAAATTTGTGCCAGGCTGCCAGCCCAATCTGCCGCAAAAATGTGGCTGTCTTTGCTTTTCCGCTTGAGAAATCACACTACTGCAATCTGAAAGATCGTACCTTGATATCTGTGCTCAAATTGGTCTGGAAAAGCATGCCCTACATCTGGAAATCTGTGCCCAGTTTGCCTCAAAACATGCGCCCTATTTGTGCCTTGAATTTCATGTTGTTTCTTATGTGATTTTTCTGTCCTGCACCTCAAAAATAGCACCTGAAATTTTCTTGTGATTTTTTGTGTTCTGCATGCCTGGAAATCAATGCCTGTCAATCAAATGTGCCTTAGGATGTGTTTTGTCAGACTTCTGTTGTATCTGTCTTGAAATTTGTGCTTTATTCTAGTTTTTGTCTCCTTAAATAAATTTTTACTACCTGGCTTTCAAACTTGGGCCCAATTTAATTTTAAAAAAACCCATATTTTGCAATAAATTAAATTTACTTATCTCATGTGTGCAGGGTTATTCATCTTTGTCACACAATCCTGCTTCTGCCTGCAATCTGCCGAATGTGTGCTTCAATCTCTGGCCTCATTTGATGTTATGTGTATTCAAAACCCCTTGCCTTCTCCTCGAACTTCACCATGTCTCCTGGATGAGTCCTCATCTGTATCTCTGATTCCATATGAGAATTACACTTGTACACAACTGTAGAATGCAAATATGCAGATAGGAGAGAGAAAGATTCGATGTGATTCATTCATTAGTCATATGTATAAGAAACATTACATACCCTTATCTTAATGAAGGAGATGCAATTGCAAGTAATGTAACCCCTCCAACACCTAGCCACTGACATACAACTTAATTAACATTCAGTGATTGTAGGTTAACTTCATTATATCACAACTTTATTGCATCATAAAGTAATTTTATAATATGAAGTATTTCAAACATGAAAAAAAGTTAAGCTATAGATGATCATTATAAAGTATCTATCCTAAGTTAAGCTGATAACTTTATTATTTTACTACTATAATTTTCATTCGATATCAATTTTAATGTAAATAAAGTTTCTTGGATAAAATTTTTGGGATGAAATAAGAGTGTAAACTATGTTTGGATAGAATGAGTTGATGTCCATACGAGTAGGGCTTGTCTTCTCCTTGAGGCATGTACAGATGAATTAATGGGCTTTAACCATTTGCCATCTCACTTGCGGACGTGACTTGGAGCATCGCCCTTAATTTGGATCATGCCCTTACTGATGTGGACTTTCCAAGCTAAAGATGTAAATACAAGCACCAAGTAAACACCAACTTATAGTGGATTCCCAAGTCTCACCAAATTAAAAAAAAATCATCTTTTTCTTTCTAGGGATATACTTTATCAATGTTGCACAACTTGATTGATTTAGTGGGAACTGACCTAGTTCGGCTCAACTCATTTTCGAATTAGCTAGTGACTTAGTTTGACTTGGCTAATTCAGAGCCTAGTTCCGTGACTATAGCTAAGTTAGAGCCAATTCCACTAAGCCTTGTCTCATGCACTTCCTAATGTGGGTGCCATACCACAAAAAACATCAATGTATTAAAGAAAACTTTGAACGCACAAAAAGACCCAAAGTCTATTTACCTTGTTAAAAGCCCCCATTGTCTCATTTATTAGTCATTGTTTACATTTTGACATTCTTGAGGGATCAATCTATGATGATCACGATGAGTCGTCTCTTATGACTGACTTTGAATGTTTTAATTTTACTAGTTAGATTAGAGATTGATAAATTTTGAACTCTTGAAGCCATTTGGAGCCTCAATTTTTATCTACCATGTCTTAGTCTATCATAAAGTTTATTAGAAATTTTATTTTATGCATCTCAAAACTTTTAAGTTATGTGTCTCAAAGTGATTTTCCTATTTACACTTACACGCAATAGAAATAGTGAAGTTGCATATTTGGTCTCAAATTGTTCATATTTTCATGATTTCATCGTTGTGTATAAATTTATATTTTACTTTTAAATTAAGTTTTGAATATTTTAAGTATTTTTTAATTTTTCAAGTCAACTTTGAGTTTTGTGGCTGAGTCCAAGTTAGCTCCAAGTCAAAGGGTTTGCTAGGTGCGATTCAAATCCAAGCCATGCAAGTTTGCACTCTTATTGAACACTAATACAATAGTAATCTGATTTTAGTTTAGAATTGTTTTGGCCATATCATTGCATTATTTAGTTTCTTTATATATTTGCTAAGAGTAAACCTTATAGGATGTAGTCTATATAAGGAACTGATTAGCATTTTGATTCTATATATTGCAAGACATAGTGATTAAACAAAGGGAAAGACCTATGAATGTGGAAAGAATACCGAAAAAACCACTTATAGAAACCTTGAAAAGAGGCAACATATATGGAAAAGGGAAACTAATAAGTGGTTGGAAAAATGGGTAGAACTCAAGACAAAATATTCAAAAGGCAAAGGGAATATATAAACATATGTACAAGGTTTCATAATTCACCTAGGAGAAAAGGATAGAAGAAGACCACTGAAAATAAAAAGGTTTTATGTGGAGAATAAAGACAATTTTTTTCACTCAAAGGAAGTGCTATTTTATTAAAAGTCCATAGAAAACTAAAGCAGATATGGAAGTGCTAAAATAAAATACACTTTCTCGCATGTATGTAGTGGTGTATTGGAATTTTAGAGTTTTTTGGAACGCTTATATTGTGGTTTGAAATGCATTTCATGCGCAGGACCATAATGGCAATAAAATGATCAATGAATATGTTCGAGAGTGTAAAATTGGAACAGGAAGCTATGGCAAAGTGGTATGTGAAGCACTTCTTCTATGCATTAGTTCTCTTTTACTTTGAGATAGATTTTTCCTATAAGAGTACCATTCTAACGATATTATGTCCCAACACCAAACAGGTACTTCATAGGAATTCAAAAGATGGGAAGCGTTATGCCATCAAAGTATGCATCATTTCCATTTCCATTTTGAAAGTTGTAGATTAAGAATAACAAAACTTCTTTAATATATCTTTTCATTTATGTACCTTTAATATTTTGTTTAGGGAAAGTTCATGTCTCTTATTTGGAAAAGCCTAGATTTTATTATCAAATAATATAAGTGGTACAACCGACCGATTCTGACAGACCATGGTATATGGTGGTCTATCTCAATTTGGAGTCGATGAGAGCTGACTTGGAGTTGTCCCTGTTATCTCCATTTTGTGGATAACTAAGGAGATGATGTCTTGAGGCCCTCAGGTTGCAGACATGGAGTATCGAGAGATGTAAAGACCACGCATTTTCCCTTTTGCACAGCCAAAGACCCGCATTGCCACCACAGTGATCCAACTCCTGGTCATCTTCCACACCAACTTGCCACCACAATGATCCAACACCTGGTCATTGTCCACACCAACTTGCCACCACAGGTCACTTGGGTCTTGCTCCTTGCGGTAAAAGTCAGGTATGATGGTGGGTATCACTTTAATATTTGAGGCATTTTAGCTTGTGTATCAGAGGTTATTTTTAATTATGAGACATTTGCTTTGGAAAATATGCCTTTTACCTTATTTAAATGCTGGTGGTTGGCTTGGGGCACTCAAGTAGATGGTCACCTTTAGGATGGGGTGTTTTTGGGAGCTTTCTTTGATGAGTCATCGTGCCACTCCCGACCATACTTACCACTTTCCATCATTATTTCCCCTTATGACATCATCTCTTGGGATTTTGGGGTACATTGACCCTAGAAGAGACCATTCCTCATTTCATGGGAAGAAGGGGATGAAGTCCCAGAGGGGAGTTAGCTGGCAAAAGATAAAAGCCTAATGAAAGAACCTTGCAGATGCTTCGCCTAAGGGATCTCGAGAAAGCAATGAAAAACTTCTCCGCAAGAAAATAAGGATCCCATGAAAAGAATAAATAAAGACGCTTAAAGGATTAGTTGAGGATAGGGGGTCTCATCACGAGCCAACCTATCACGTCCATGTGGATCTAATGGTATGATGTTACCATTTCTGGCCATCACACTAGGGTAATGGCTCTCAGTTGCATGGCTGAGGGAAAGGGGGTCTTATCACGAGCCAACCTTCTCATCTCCGTGAAAGTACTTGTGGGTGACACTGTCGTTACTTGGTCACCACGCTAGGGCAGTGGTCTCCAAATCACCCTATGCTATATTGAAAGAAGATACAAAGAAAGAAAGATAAAAGGCAATTGATGGGCCTGGAAAAAACACATTATGGATGAAGGTGCAACACACCCTCCACAAAGGCACCCATAAATGAGATACTATGGACCCTTGCATATAATGAACCCCATGCCCATTGAGTACTTTCCCCATCCATTCCACTTCATTCACATGACTCAAATAGGGTTGTTCCTAGACTTAGGGGGTTTGATCCATTGAAAAGAAGTACCATGCCAACCCTCCCACAACCAAACTTGGAAAAACTTCTGGTTTCTTAAGCACATGTTTGTATGATGTAGTCCTGGTATACATGCTTTAATGACTCTTTTATTAACTTGATTTACTCATCATGATGCTTTGACTTGAGATCCTTTGAGGGCATATCCATTTGTCTTGCACATACAGGTTGGTGGCCAGTTTTGGAAGAACAAGCCTAACTTGGGCTTCCATGGGGCAAGCGGCCCATCAGATGGATGACATAGGCCTACATGCCAGACAACAGAGAGATGCCTTCGGAGGCCTAGGAGACAACTAGATAGACATAGCCCACCCTTTGCATGCCAAACGACTTGCCCAGAAGGGGCAAAACGTCACTCTCTAGGGGCTTGGCGTCACATTTGAGGGGCATGTGGTTGTTGATGATGAAACAAAGCATGACACATGGCATTTTGAGGTGGAGAGGCTCTGAATGATTTCCACATGGCCTTTGGAGGCCCTACTTGCAGCCCAACTCCAACAACTTGCTCAATTTGCCAAAACATATTCCTTCAAGGAATGATGTCACCTTTGTTTTAGGGTTTTCTTTGTGCAAAAGTGAAATTAAAGAGAATTTTTAAATATTATCTTTGTAAAGGGGCAAGATTAGGGCTGTTGACCCCTAATCTTGTGTTTTCCCTAATATTATGTGGACAAACTATGTTAGCTACATTTTGTATAAATAGAGATCATAAGATCTCATTTTAAAAACATAACTCTCCATTGTGAGAGGCTATTGGAATGAAATTTTGTGCTAGCTATGAGCATTCTCTCTCTCTCTCTCTCTCTCTCTCTTTGCACTTGTCTTGGTTTTTGTTGGCTATTGGTGGAAAAGTGATGCGCTAGGCTTGGAATCTCTTTCTCTTGCATGTGGATTTTCTAAATCTTGGAGATAAGGGTTTGTTCAAAGCTATTTATGAATTTGGTAAGAGAAATCTACATTTATTGTCTAGTTATCTTGCTTTAAATTCTATAATTTGTCACTTGTCAAACCCTTGGGAGAAGTATAAGGGCATACACCCTCCCCAAGGTATTTTGATTTGCTTGTTTTGAAGGAGATTATTATGCACAAGTTGCCTTGGAGAATTACAAGGGCGTACACCCTCCAAGGTATTCTTGTTTTGGTTTGCAAAACCCTAGGAATTACAAGGGCGTACACCCCTAGGGCATTTGCAAGTCAAATCTTTTATCCAAGTTTAACTTTTGTAAGGTCTATTGCTTTTCAAGGTGTTTTTGCCAAGAGAAATACAAGGGTGTATACCCTCTTGGCATGACCCTAAGAAGTCTAGCTATACTTAGGAACTACAAAGGCGTACACCCCCAAGGCTTTAGCTAAGCTTCCTCATCTCTTTGACCGCATTACCCAATAGTCTAAGGCACTAATCAATTTCAAGTTGCATTGGAGATACAAAACAATTGCCTCGATAAACGTGAAATTTCAACCTTTGCAAGCTTTCTCTTTTGGATAGTGATCTTGATTTCTTGGGGATTTTTACTCCTTTAGGGCATCCCTTTTCTTCCATTATTTCTCATTTTCTGTACTAACTTGTTTCCTACAGCCATTAGGCTGCAAAAAATCACTAACCTTAGGTGCTAATATCTCACTAACTAACCCCTAACTTTCCTTTGTTTTTCAGCCACTGAGTCTCCTAGCTGGGGCGCACATTTTGGGCCACCTAGCACTAACATCTGACCACTAACTTTGCTGATAGTTTCCTTAGTTAGCTACAGCCATAGGTCTGCAATTTTCTGCAGAAAACTCAGACTTGTGACAGCCCTAAACCATTGACCAATGCCTACCCTAAACCTACCTATTTGCCAACCTAACTCATGTTGAATTTTAATGAAGATTTGTACCTTGGACAAGTGGTTCCTATGGGTTTTTAAACTTTTACCTAGGAATGTGGTCCACAACTTAAAAGTGGGTCTTTTTCATAAAGTCACTTTATAAGTGGTAAAGTGAACTTTAAA